>JAWWLV010027503.1:0-37990 GCA_035041135.1 Platyrinchus mystaceus | reverse complement strand
ACCTGGCCTTGGACACTCCCAGGGATCCAGGGGCAGCCACAGCTTCTCTGGGAATTCCATCCCAGCCCCTCCCCACCGTCCCAGGGAGGAATTCCATCCCAATACCTAATTTAAACCTTCTCTCTCTCAGTTTAAAACCATTCCCCCTTGTCCTGTCACTACATGCTACAAGTTTATAAGCCACTGGTCACAGAAAACTTGGGGAATACCATAAAAACATTGAACATTCCAGGATTTGGCCATTTAGGAAGCAAATGGGAGAGCAGAGATACAGGCAGGTCACTCCACCATGGCAATGGCTCCTGTCCAGGTCCTTATTTCATGTTCCCAAAACACTGCCATGATGCTTCTCTCCCTTTTTCTTCTTTCATTGCCATTGAAATAAGTTGTTTTTACCAAAATACCCCCGTTTTACAGGGGCCTAAATCCTGGCTTTTTGTATCCTGGACACCCCACAGTCATTCAGAGGCAGGAAAAACATCCAAGGAAAGAGTTGAACTGAACCTACTTATTTTTTCGTAGCTGCAGGACGACTTCCTGGCCATTGGCTTTGATTCCATACTCCACTGTGTCAACATATTTGGTCTGTAAACAGATTGAAGTGTTAGACTATGGACTGCTACAACTTCTGGCCTTATTGACCTGCCAGCCCTTCTCTTTTCCTCCTCTTCCCACCAAAAACAAGTGCTCTGGCAGTAACAGGATAAGCAGGAGGTCACTCTGCCTCATATTTTTTTTAATTAGAGGAAGAAATTTCACTTTGCAAGTTCATTTCTACCATCAGAAGCGTGTTTGGGGAAGTGCTGGAGTGGATGCTTAGCTTTAAACACTTCCATAACACCTTCTGGAAGGGCCTAAAACCAGCAGTGCTTTTAAGATTATTTAATTTGCTTCAAAATAAATGGTCTGGAGGTTATGAAAGATCTGAATGGTAACCAAGCCAAGATTCAGGTCCTAAAAGACCCACTGATGGTCACTGCACTTGTCCCACCTCCCAACTCCTCTTCACCGGGCACAGCATCACTTCTCCAGGTTTTCTCTTTCATTTCCTTTTGGAAGATCAAACTATCTGGCTCCAAAGTCCCTCACCCTTGAAAACCAGGGGTGTCCTGACCCCAGAAACCCTTCCCCACCTCCCAGCACCACAAAACCACCTCTCCTTTGATACCTGCGTGTTCCTTCCCGCGCTCCTTTTATGCACCGAGCGCAATTTCCGTGGATAAACTATGTCATAGCTCTGGGCTGCAGGTGCCTCCCTGCCCGTGCTCCCTGGGGACAAACAGATGGATATTCAGGGAAACACAGCATTAACTTATTAAACACCTTATTTCATGTCTCTCTGAAAGGCTGATTCTGGTTCTTTGGGGCTGTTGCACCACTTGTGCCTCGTGCTCAGGGGTCCCTCGTGACCCGACACCAGCGGGTCGTTCCAACGTGGATTTTGGTTGAATTCTCCCACCTGGCCATTTCCCAGCTGTCCAAATATTCCCCTGTGGGCTTCTCTCCCCAGCTCTGAGCAGTTCCAAGTCCCAACATGCCAGACCAGCTCTGCAAGTGCAGCCTTTGCCTCTGCACTTTGCAGGTGACATGGATTAATTTATAAAGCTCTGTGAAACGGGGGGGATCTCCAAACCTTATCACATGATATGCAAGTCCAGACTGCCTGGAGATAAAGCAAATAAACTTACACAATGCAGAGGTTTGGAATGAGGCTGGATTTCTGGTTTGGAAAGCTTTCTCCCATAAATAATTGTGACAGAACTTGATGAGAGAGGCACTTTCACCTCTTTAATTGGATGGAGGGAGGTCCAAAGTTGTGACAGCAGAAGGATTAGAGGAGGTGTTTGAACAAAGCCAGGTAAAATAATGGGAGATAGCACTAAAACAGGAAAAGTTTGAAGGTGGTGAGGAATCCAGGTGATTCCTTAGCTCCCATAACTCCTTTTAGTGGTTGTAAGAACTTTGGGAGCAGACACAGAGCTGAGGAAAAGCGTTTCTTTTTGTTTTCTGCTCTGAACCCAAATAAATCTTGCCCAAAGTTAATTTGGGGCACGACTTGCAGGGCTGGGCAGCACATAGAATTTAATGATGGCATCACAGGAGTTCATTAGAGCAGCTGCTGTCCAGGTTTTTGGGAAAACAGGGGTGGATGTGTTGGTTTCCAACAAGGCAACAGCAGGTTTTAGATGCCCCTGAACTCTTTAATCTCCTACAAAAGGGCATTTCATGCGAACTGGGAAATTCTTGAGGCCTGTATTTGAATACAAAAACAACCCCAAACAAACCTAACACCCCAAAAAAACCCCAACAAAAGCCCACCAAAAGCAAAGGGAGGACACAGCTCCCTTTTAATTCCCTGCTCCAGGGCCAGGTTTTCCAGGAGTGGAGCACCCAGAGCCTGTAATTTGTGTGGAACAACAGAGCACATCCTCACTGCAAATTGTCCCAGTCAGATAAACAGATTCCTTCTTTACATTTGGTTTATTGCATTAAACCCTTTCCAAAAGTAATTGCAGAATAAACTGGGTTGTATCTTGATAAAGCTGGTGGTGTGAAGGTGGAAAAGTGACTTTTCACCAGCTGAGCTGTTACAGAGCCCAGGAACTCCCTGGGCACGTGCTCGGAGCAAATACCAAGTGTAACTTTACTCCTGCAATTCACAGTGATCTTTTAGATTTTATTTTAAGCAGCTAATTATGTTTATTTAAAAAAAAAAATGTGGTTTTCAGACTTAAGTCTTTCCACAACCATGAAGTAGGTTCTTCTGTAGCAATCACAGTGATATTTTAAGCCTCCAGTTTTATCTCCCTGTTCACACCCTTTGTCCAGCCCTAGCCCAGACAGTTCCAAGTTTAAGTGAGATTTAAATGAAGACTCAGGGTTAAACTTATCCCTTTCCTGCAGTCTGATACAAAGAGCTTTTCGAGGAAAACTCTGTTAGTTTTGGCCTGAAACAAATGGTTTCTTAAAGGGGAGGTTTTTTAATCAGTGCATTGTCTTTATCTGCCTTCAGGCACTGTCTGGAGTCAGGAGCTTTAAGGAGAAAAGAATTCCTTGGGCCTGGTACTATCTAATAAGGAAGAAAGAATTATGTAGTTTTTCCAAGTGCCTAAACTAAAAATGGTTAGTGAGGAAACCACTGGCAGTGAAGAAAAGAAAGATATAACACCTTAAATACTGTGCACATTTCCAGATATTCTGTGCAAATAATCAAAACTTACATACCTGCCTGAGTATAAATTACATGTTTAATTATGTATTTAAAACTTGTCCTTGCCTGTGCCTGCCAAGCCCTGAAAATAAAAAAACCCTGTTCCCTGTTGACATGAATTGAAAGGAACAATTGAAAGGCAAAAAGTGGGGTCTGCTCAGGTGAAGGCTGAGGAATACCCACAGCCTGAAGTGCCACACAATAACAAGGGGGTTAAGTGTTTTAATTTGGGTGATGCTGTTAATTGGATTAAAATAGAAATGTTTTATGGCCAAAATTTGAGATGCAAGTGGATAAACTGGCCTCTCACTTGCAGGGCAAGTACTTTCTGAAGTGGCTCACAGAACTAACCAGTTCTGGGGTTTTAGGCAATTTCTGGCCAGTTTGCAAACAAGTAAATAAACCTCTGGCTGAAGAATTAGAGATAATCAATTTGAACACAAAGAGGAAAACCCCAAACATCCCCAACTCCAGCTCCACTTCAATTCCTGCTGTTCCATATTATCTCCCTGTTAATAATTAAAAATTCATACAGAGTTATGCCCAGAGAGAAAGGATTCCAACACACAAAAAACGCTGTACCTTGGTGGAGAAAATGCAGGAAAACAGCAGAAAGGAGGAATATTTTCATGCTCCCAGCCGTGCTGCTCCGGTGAGGGGTCGGTGCTGCGGGAATGCGGCGTTCCCAGGCCGGGCTGTGAATGAGAGGGAGCGACTGGCTGAGCTTTATTCTCCTTCCTATATGAGGAAGTGTTTGCTGAAGGTGTTGCACAACACCCAAAGTCACGGAGTGTTACAGCCAGTGGAAGTTCCTGCTGGTTGGTTGGTGGCCCACGAGTCGGGATACGGGTGGGTGGCTTTGGGTTCAGGTGCCTCGAAAAGGGAAATCGCGTCTGTCGGCGAAGAAACGCGGAAATTGGAGCGGTTGTTGAATTACAGAGTGGTTTGGGTGGCCCTAATTTCAGCTGGTTATAATATATATATATATATATATATATATTATATATATGTATATAAAGTGAAATAAAACCAGGAATGGGGCAGTGTTGGAGAGGTTTAGGGTGAAAAAGGAAAGCAGTTCGTGGTAGTTCCCAATTTCTCTGTACCTGTGAATCATATCCCCAGTGCAAACACTGAGCAGGGCCTTTTCTGCCCCTTTAATCCCTCTTAGTAATGTTTGCTTGAGGTTCATGTGATAAGGGCTGAATAAAGGAGGCAGAGCAGTGAGCAATCAGGTGATGTCTGGCAAATAATATTCCAAAAAAATCTCTGCTAGAAAAGGAGCACATTGGCTTAGTCAGCTGTAATAAAGTGGTAATAAAGCTGCCCAAGGCCACAGGTATCAATATAGAGCTGCTTTATAGAACTTGAACTTTTTATAGGTTAAAATAAGTGTCACAGAGTACATGGAACTATAACTGCACTGTATATAAATTAATATTAATATATTGAAGCAATATATATATTCATACATCCAGTATATGTATATATTAATTTTATATAGTTTTATATTAGTTTTATGGTTTTATATATTTATATATTCATAGCTATAAATATATTATTGTACATTCATATATTAAGTATGTTTTATATATATGATTATGTGCATTTATAAATATGTAAATATATCCATATAAATCTACAGGAGAACTATATCTGCAGGAGAATTTTACTGCTATAACTAACATAAGTTCACACTTTTAATATAAGTCCTATTAAATAGTTGGTTCTCTCTCAGGTATGTGTTGAAAAATTCGGAGTTTTTTGAACAATTTTAATTCAAACTTTCCCCTTATGTTTTGCTGCATCTCCAGACATTCTGGGGCAGAGTGGGAGCTGCAAACAGATGGGCTCTGAGCTTTTATTAAGGGTAGAATGTGCTAATTAATAACAATTTATGTTCACTGCTGATTGCAGGAACCAATTTAGGTGTAGAACTGGCACGGGAAGGGTAAAAGTGGATTCTAAACTAAGAGTCTGTGTGTCTAGGTTTTGTTTAGACATCTGCAGTGAGGCAAAGTGGGTTTAAAATGGGTGTAAAATGCTGCTGAGCAGAGGCAGCAGAGTCTGTGCAAGTGTCTGAGAGCCCCTGGAGGGGGATTTGGTGGCAGGGAGTGGAAAAGGGCAGCTCAAAGTGCCCTCAAGGCTCTTCCGTGCTGCAGGAGGGAACCAGGAGCTCTGGGGAGCTGCATCAGCACAACCTGGGGCAAAAACAGGCATAGAATTCTGGAATGGTTTGGGTTGGAAGGGACCTTAAAGCTCATCTCATTCCCAACCCTCTGCCACGGGCAGGGACACCTTCCACCAGCCCAGGTTGCTCCAGCCTGGCCTTGGACACTTCCAGGGATGGGGCAGCCACAGCTCCTCTGGGAATTCCATCCCAAACCCTCACCACCCTTCCCTGTGTCCCATCTAACCCTCCTCTCTCTGTTTGAAGCCATTGCCCCTTGTCCTGTCCCTCCAGGCCCTGATTTCCCACCTGCTGTTGTAACAACACCAGTTCCAGTGATCCCTGCTCTGACTTCTAGAAGGACCTTCTGTCTCCTCGTTGGGAGCAACCTGAGACTCCTGGGACAGGAATCCTTGCTGGGAGCAGCTTCTTTGGGACAGTGTGGCTTGGAGACAGTCCCACAGCTCTCCCCAGACTGTGTCATCATCCCAGGTTATGAAAGAGGCCTCCAGGCAAAGAATTCAGGAAGGTTTGGACATACCCCTGCCAAGGTGCTCACTGGGGTTGCTCAGAATCACAGAGATGTGGCCTTTAATTTGGGTTGTGTCAAGAGAAAGCTCCATCTAAAAGGTGGACAATTTAGTGTTTTGAATGCTGTATGGATGGAAATGAGCTGGGCATTCTTGGACTGCATCTTTGCCTTAATTAAGAAAAATAACTATGAGCAACTGGTTTTCAAAACGAGTGGCTGCTCTCCAAGCATTTATCTCAGCTCGTTCTCTCTGCGTGACGCACTTGAAAATTATGACCTGACCCCCCCACAATCTCCTCAACTAATGCTCTGAATAAACTGTGCTTTGGAGCAGGATAGGAGGGAGAGTTACTGTGTGAATAGACACAACATCCCAACAAAGAGCTGGCAGGAAGGAGGGAATGTGATGTGATGTGGTCTTGGGTAGACTTGAAAGGGAATTGGATGTAATTTCCTTTTGTGACTTGAGAAGCATTTGATGTTCCTGCCCTTGCTTCAGTGGTTCTGTAATAATCTGATTGCAGCTTCTTCCCCTGGAGGTGGTCAGAGAGTCTGGGAGGCCTCAGATGGCAGCAAAGCTGCTTTGAACTTTTTGAAACCCCCAAACAATTGTGCCAAGACCAAGCGAGCAGTTTTCATGTTCCTGGGGGGTAAAATGGGACAAGTTTGTCTTGACATTTAGTAACTGGAATATTGGTGGTTTTAAGCCAGTGCTCTCTGCTTAATTAAAAGAAGGAAGCAGAAAAGGGTAAAATTCCCCCTTGTACTGAGGGTCTGCACAAATCCTGCCTGTGTGAGATTAAACTGAGTATTAGAAGTAAAGTGATGGTTGTAGGTGAAGCACTGGACAGAGCTCAGGAAAAAAACAGGGTTCAAATCCCTTCTCTGCTTCTGCCTTGTCCTGAAGTTCACTTTGAACCAGGTTTGCAAAGGCACTAAAGCACCTGCCAGGGATTTTCAGGAGTGTTTACCAGTGTAGGTGTCTTTTCCCCTGCACTTCAATAGATCCACGTTCAGCCACGACATGAAGGACACCCCTGTAAGCCCTGCAGGGATGAGCAGGTCAGAGAGATGATTTTATTCTGTCCTGTGTGTCCATTTGTTCCCTCCTGCTGCCCCCCCTGACCCCAGACCGGGCTCAGCAAACAGCTCAGCAGCTCTGCCCCAGCCCCGTGGCCACATCCTCTTCCTCTGGGAGCAAATTCAGGGAAGGACTGTGGTATTTCACAGCCCAGCCACGGGGCTCTTGCTTCACTCCACAGTCACCTGCCTTCTGCTTTCCTCCATTTTCCTTTCCCAGGCTCCATCCCCAGCCAGCCTGCAGGTTGTTTTTCTTGGGAATACAAACCCACCCACACGGCTTTGCCTCTGTGTTCCTTTGCTCCCCTTTGCTTCCTCCACCTATTCACAGCTTGCATTCCAATCTTCCCACAACCTGCCTCTCCCTGCCAGCCCCATCCCTTCCCCTCCACTTCCAGTCATCCAAAACCCATTGGAGTCAACAGAAGACTTTCTATTGCCTTCCAGGGCCCTTGGATCAGCTCTTGGATAATCTCAATTCCTCTTGCAAACCTCCTCTTTACATAAAGCTTTTCCTTGTGCTTGCCTCTGTTGTCTCACACATTCCCAAAGTGAATTATCCTTCTTTTCCTCAGCTACCAGCCTTCAATATGTTACTTTCTGGGGTTCTGTTGAAGGATATGATCCAATGGCTGCTTTAGACCTGGGTGTTAGGAAGTTATTTCCCTTCTAGCTGTGAGTTACCTGCTCCTCTGCTTATCTACAGCACTTGGCTATCTTTGTACTGCCAGGGTTGAATAGAAAGTAAATACAAAGTAAAATGTTTTTCCCCAAAAGGTGATTGAAACTCACTCAGTGAGCACCAGCTGAGTTATTTTTGGTGTGGCTTTAATCAGGTTACAGACTGTCATCCAAGTCTGACTAATGAAACCTCATTACAAACAGTTCTGCATCTCTGCAGCACTTTTTGCCTCAGAGATCATAGACAAATATGGTGTTACAAGTCTGTGGCTTCCTTCTTTCCTTCCTTTTTCTTTGAAATGTAGGACCCAAAATCAGTTACTTCATCTTCCTCCTCTCTCCCTCTTCGTTAGCTGCATTTTGCTTAATTATCCTTAATTAATCCACCCACATGCCCCGGTGTGATGGAGCACATGCAGCAGCAGTCAGTGCAGGCTGCAGGGAGTTAATCGAAGGTGCAGGACCTTTCCATGCATTTCTCAAGACCTGTGAACGCCTTGTGAGTTCTTAAGTTGATTAAAGTGATTTTTTGAAGGTTAATGCTTCTCAGAAAACACCTGCAGCCCCATTTCTGGCCGTGCCGTGTGTTGTGTAATTGTGTGCACACGTAGAGCTGTTTGATGTTCTCCATCCAAAGGGGACAAAGCAGATCATTGTGAATTCAGCACTGTGGTCTCAGGGCCCTTTTTTTTTTTTTTTTTTTATTTTAAAGTGTTGTTTGTGGTATTGTTTATCCCGGGACTACGTGAGGCCTGGCTCCTTCTTCCCAAGGGAAGGGGAATTCTGTGTGTTCCAACGTGGTCCTGAGCACAATCCTGTGCTGGCTGAGATCCAGGCATGAGAGCACAGGGGCTCAGTGCTTAAAGCTGGGCTTAAGGATGGGGGGAGACACCACTTAAAGATGTGGGTGGATCACAATCATGGAATGGCCTGGGCTGGAATGGCCCTAAAGTTCATCTCATTCCATCCTCCTCTTCCCACTAGCCCAGGTTGCTCCAGCCCAGCCTTGGACTCTTCCAGGGATGGGGCAGCCACAGCTTCTCTGGGCAACCTGTGCCAGGGCCTCCCCACCCTCACAGCCAAGAATTCCTTCCCACTATCCCATCTATCCCTGCCCTCTGTCAGGTTGAAGCCATTCCCTGTGTCCTGTCCCTCCAGGCCCTTGGAAACGGTCTCTCTCCATGTTCCTTGCAGGTCTCTTCAGGTCCTGCCACAATTGGGTCACCCCAAAGCTTCTCCTCTCCAGGCTGAACAATCCCAACTCTCCCAGCCTTCCCATCCCTCTGATCATCTTGTTCCTCCTCTGGACTCTCTCCAGCAGCTCCGTGTCCTCGCTGGGCTGTTCCCAGCTCTGCTGTGGGGTCTCATCTGAGGGGGCAGAGGGGCAGAATCCCCCCTTTCCCCCGCTGCCCCCAGGACACAGGGAGGGCTTTTGGGTGCCAGAACACGGAGCAGGGGCGTGTTGGAGCCGTGAGCACGACAGAGGGTGGATCTGACCTCAGGCCTCCATGACCCTCATCAATGTGTCCCAGCCCAGCTTGGATGGGGTTGGAGCAACCTGGGCTAGAGAAAAGTGTCCCTGCCCATGGAATTATATGGTCTTTGAGGTCCCTTCCAACCCAACCATCCTGGAGTTGTGCCCACCCTCGTCCTCCTTCACCCCCACCATGCCCATGGAAGGCTGTGCCGGTGCCACAGCCGGGCCCTCCAGCCCAGCTCCCTTCCCTCACACCTCGTCCCCCTGCCAAACAAGAAAGGGGAAGCAGAGCTATTTTACCTGGATGATCTGGCTCAGTCTCCAGCCCGGTGGATCCAATCCCTGCCCACGCACACAGAGCAAACAGAGGACATTTATTGAGTCACCCCCTGCCCTGCGCTCGGGGCGAGGACACGAACAAAGGGGCGACTGTCCACCCTGAGCTGCCTCTGCTGCCAGGGGGTTGTTCCTGGCGTGGGAAGCTTGAGGGACTTGGTGACAAAGAGCTCCCAGTGTGGACAGGGCCAAGCTCTGCTCTGGACCAGCAGAATAAAGCTTGAGCAAAGCAAGGCCTACAGGTCCAGGTGTGGTTGTGTCTGTTGGGATGTCACAGCATCAGCAACACACTGGCTGGGAGCGGCCCCGGCATTCCTTGACATTATCCTTTAGGATCTTTGGAACAGCCTGCCCAGAGAAGCTGTGGCTGCCCCGGGATCCCTGGGAATGTCCAAGGCCAGGTTGGAGCAATCTGGGCTGGTGGAAGGTGTCCCTGCCCGTGGCAGGGGGTGGAATGAGGTGATTTTAAGCTCCCTTCCAACCCAGACCATTCCATGATTCTCAGATCAGAGGGACACTGAGCAGCTGCAAATGCAGTTAAGCCTCTCTTACATCTTTTATTAATAAGACTCAGACCTTCATAGACCTCAAACTAACAGCACCTACCTTTAACATAACACTTTATATGAGTAGGACTTAAAGCACTTCAACAATAAAGTTCTTATTTCCCCATCTGAGAGATGAGGAAACCCGGGGTGTCCAAATTAGGTGGTTTGCTGCAATGTCCATCCAGTGTGTAAACCTGCAGCCTTCTGGCCCAAACCTGGGCCTTTGGGGTTGGGTTAAACTGGGCTTGTGATGAATTACCCACCTTGAGAGGGAACATGGGCAGTGTTTGCACTCAGGGCAAGATGTTGGCTGGGGGGTTTTACACGTTGTTTTGATGTGAGAAACTATAAGGAACTAAAAAAAAGCAGAATGAAATCGTAGGGTGTCTGTAGTGGCATAAAAAATGGGTTTAGATTATAAAATTGTATAAAATTATATAGATTTATATAAATTATTTATAAATTAAAAGAAAAAATAGGGGAAAAAAAGAGCAAAAACTACAAATAGTCTCTGAGTGGAACAGATGAACAATGTGAGCAAATCAGTCCTGGCAGGGTCAGCTCTACAAGGGAGAGTTCCTGGACTCCAAAACCCCATAAAAAGCAAGCCCTGCCTCCCAGGTCCCTTCCCCTTGTGAGCAGGAGCTCTTTCTGTGTGGGTCACGTTTCTGTGCCACCCTCCTCCTGCCCTGTGAGGGGACAGGCACTGGGCAAGGAGGAGAGGGAACAAAGGCAGTGCCCAGGGCTGTTTGCTCACTCCACGCACTGTTGTCTTCCATCAGATAAGCCTGTGGCCATAGGGTGGAATATTTCCAGCCCCAAACCAGCCAGGAAAAAAAAAAAAAAGGGAGACTGGGAGACAAACAGCAGAACCTCTCGAGTTTCATCTGCCCGAGGTCTCTACCTGCCCCCCCCCAGGTCATATGATGGGGAACAGGCTGCCATTCCCAGGCAGAGGGAGCCTTCTGGTTCCATCCTGCTCCAGGATGTGCCTCCTGCTGCAGGCAGATCCTCCTGCCACCAGCGTTTTACCCACCAAATAGGACAAACTGGTGAGGGAGGGTGAAGGAATCAGGTATTGGGAGGAAAAGCTGCACCTGCCACGTGGTAGGTGGGTTATTCTTTAGAGCTGCCAAGACACGAGTTACAGGAGGGCTCAAAGAGACAGGGGGTGACAATTTGGGGGCTGGGGACTCCAGGGGGACAAAAATCTTGTGATCCCTCTCCACAATCACTCTCCAAACAGAAGCAGCACGTTACTCCCTTGTCCATGTTGACAAATGCAAACTGTACCCACTGGGGTTTGTTTTGCCTTCTGAGCTGGAGCACAGCCAGGATTTAATTGGTGTCACTCAGCCCGAACTTATTTACCACCTTTCCCTGCTTTCCTGGTGTAACTTTTGGCCTGTTGGAGTGTTTTAACTGGAGGCAAAGCAAAGATTGCTTTAAAATGGTGTTTTTAAGCATCCTGTTTAAGGAGTGTGTTTGCTGAGTGCCAACCCAAACGGGCAGGATGCATCCAAGAGAAAAGCTGCTTCCAAATTATTACCTGCAGAAGGTGAAATTTGGAAACTTAAATGGAGGAAAACAAACTTCCCAACGCATTTAATTGAGTCAGTTTTACAGAATACCTTGTGTTTATTAACTCAGTGGTTTTGAGCTGCTAACCCATTTTTTCCCGTTATTGTTGCTGCTTTAATCCTGAGCTAACAATGAAAACTGCTTTTAAAGAGCAGAGTTAAAGTATTTCATAGACAGGGCAGCAAACAGCAGGAATGTCACTCCAGTTTAGCACATCCCAGCAGCACTCTGGGATATTCCATGTGCTCCATGGCAGGAATTCCCAGGCCGGTGCTGACAGGCATGGAGTGCTCGTGTTGTCGTGGTCTTTCCTTGGATTATTCCAGCTCTTGGCTCTGTCTGACTTTGTTTGAGCTTCCACTCTTCCTCACCTCATTTAATTGTGGTTCTGACAGCACTGACAGTATCAGGAAAGATTCCCTAAATCCCTGTGCTGTGTTAATGAGCTGTTAGCAATCACTTAGGCTGGCAAATAGTGGCAGAGATACTTGGGCTTTGCTAATCCTCTTCAAATAAGGCATAAAAGCAGCGATAAAAAGGAGAGATAAGACCTCAGCAAGTCCTTTTGCCTCAAATCCATCCAAAAAGGGGTGGGTGGCTTTAAATTTGCACCACTTTAAAGAAGTAACCCGGGTGTTCTGCACAAGGATTGGAATCATAAAGGTTGGAAAAGACCTCCAAGATCATCAATTCCATAATATCCAGCCTGAACATCCCCTGGTGCAACTTGAGGCTGTTTCCCTTTGCCCTGCCCCTTGTTCCCTGAACCTCACCTGGCTCCGACCTCCTCAGGTAGGGGTAGAAAAAAGCACCTGCAGAAGTGTCTGTGTGGATCAAACCAGAGCTCACAGGACGTTTCTGCTTCGAGGGAGCAATTCCAAGCTGAATTAAGGGCTGGTTTCTCTCTGGCATTACCCTCTGACCACTCAGGAACACACAGGGGGAAGAGCCCAGGGCTAAGGCACCTCTTTTTAATCTCACATAATGTGCTTTTTGTCACCCTTGTGGATAATCTTGTCCCCTGGCACCCCACCTTTATCCTGAGGAAAGGAAACCCCCCTTCTTCAAAGAATGGGAGCTTGAATGAACAATACAAAGTGCTGTGTGTGTGTTCAAGATCCCCATGAAGAGCTGGAAAATTCAAACAAAAGCTTTTGTGTGATGGTTGTGAGGAAACTTTGTGCTGCTGGTGAATCTGTGGCAGTGCATCCCCTAAACAAAGCAGGAACATCCCTGGAGTGAGATCCTTGTCCTTTTCATGCAGGTTAGGGCAGGAATCACAGAATCCTGGAATAGTTTGGGTTGAGAGGGACTTTAAAGATCATCCAGTTCCATCCCCTGGTCCCACCAGACCAGGTTGCTCAACGTCCCACCCAACCTGGCCCAAATATCACCTCAGGCCATGGCAGGTTTTGCTCTATTGATCATTTCCACCCCCTTTCCACCCTTTGCAGGTGGATTTGGCATCCCAGGGGATGCTCCAGCGTGACCTGCAAGGCCATCCCTGCCCACCAGCACAGGGTGGGTCAGCAGGCACCAGTCACACCAGTTCCTGGCCTGGGACAGTGGACAGGCAGGACATGGAGCTCACCAGACCTGCAGTTGTTCTGGAAACCTCTCCTCCACCACAGGATTTACTGTCAGTTCTCCCTGAAAAAAAAAATCCTTGGAATGGCAGCCTCTGATGGGAGAATTGAGAGCCAGGTCTCTTAGACAACTGCCAAGATAAAGCTTATCCAAACACCTCTGTTTGCCCTGCAATTTATTCAGTAAATGGCCCTGTCTGATTGAAATTTGATGGGAAATGATTCCAGGCATGGAACACAACCTACAGTGTGTCCCCAGCTGCCACGTGTGTCCCTGTCTGAATTAGAACAAACCTGATCCTTAGGAGATTGCTGGTTTAAATATATTGAAATCTGTTTAGCCCATCTCAGAAAATCTCTGCTGTCAGTGGATGAAAATTGCCACGATATCAGCACTTGCCAAAAATTTAGGCTTTGATTTCTCTGCCACATCATTGTTATTTCCACCTTTCAGAGTCTCATTAGGTTCAGGTTTCATTTGAAAGGTTCTGTCAGGAAATATTGAGGCCATAGGGGTCATATCTGTCATTCTTTTAGTCCTCTTAAAATGTAACTTGTTGTTAAAATCTTAAACTTTAACCCTTTTAAAATTAAACCTGGTGATTTTATACTTCCAAACCTTCAGGTAACAAGGTGGGATGAGGGTAGGGCATTAAAGAACTTCTTGTTCCAGCCTGGGCTCTGTGCTGGCCGACTTGTCCTCACAAATCCTGCCACAGGCACACCTGCCTGCATGGGAACAGCAGGTCCTGGAAAAATAAAGCAGCTTTGCCCTTCCAAATCCATTTTTCTTTTGGCTGGGATTGCATTTCCTGAACGTTTCCTTCCACCCTCTTGCTCCCACAGAACTCAGGTGCACACGAGGGCACAGTTGCTCCCTTCCTCCTTCACACAGTGCTCTGATTCTCACAGAAACTGAGCTTTTTTGATATGAATTGCAGTAATTTTTGCTTTATCTGTCCATTGTGAACATCCTGACCCAGGAGCTGAGGTGTCAGGGAGCTTTGGCCAGGAACACCCCAGTGCTCGTAGGTGCACAGGGACATGTGCCAAAGAGGGGGGGATTTATCATCCTGAACCAGAGCAATCTAATTTCTAGGACCAAAAAAAAAAAAGAATAAATAGCACTTTTCTTCTGTTCAGGGATGTGTGTTTAATCCCTTGTCCTGTGCTAACTTTCTGTGAGCATTTCTGAACTTCTCCCTCGTGGGACCACGAGTTTTAACCGAGAGCAACGAGCTGAACTGGGTGTTCTCCCCAGCAGACCCTAAATGTGAGCCTTTGTTACCACAACACAGCTTTTAGAGACACTGAAAACATTTCTTTTTGGCCATTGAAATTTCTGCTGTGACAGCAGAACCCTCAGGCTGAGCTTCTTCAATCAGCAGTTCGGTGACTGGTTGCACGAGGCTGTTCAAGGGTTTCAAAAAGCTGCAGAAACATCATTAGATCTGTTTTACAAGGTGGAAAACAGAAGAGCAAAGCTGTTCCCTTAGTGGATAACACGGATTTGGGAGTGCAGATCAGCAGAGATCCTTCTCCAGTCTCCCTGTGCTTTTGGTTCCCGTTGGTATCCAGGCTGAGGGGGTTAAAAGGGCCATGAAAGTCTCAGGGATGTTTTTAGGCTCAGACTTTTCCAAGTGCCCGTGGGAGTACAGACCCTAAATGCCAAGGAAGGACGAGCCAAGTTGTACTGACTGGGACAGGGAAGAAGGGGGGACATTTCTGGGTGATTTAGAGCCCAAATCACTCCCCTCTTTCCCCAAAGTGACAGTGGGATTTTAGGCTTCTCAGTCACACCACACTCTTCAAAATATTACCCTCAGAAACTGGTGTGATTTGGGAATTTCAGTGATGCCCAAACACTTCAGGGAGCAGTTTTGCAAAGCTGAAATTTACCCTTTAAAATATTTTGAGACTGGAAAAGTGCTCCAGATGCAAGTTCCCTTTCATCTGTGATTTTGCTCAGTGTGCACCAGGACAGAATAAACCACAGCAAAAGTGGAGAGTAAGTGCAGAAGAGATTAAAGAGTGTGAACTAAGCCAGTCCCAAGCTTTCTATGGCTCTAAACATTTTTAAAAAGTGCTTAAGATAAGGATTTATTGCTGAGCAGCATGTTGGGCTATGTCCTTTGCCAGGTTTCACATTGCTGACTAATTCCTTCGGCTGTTACAAACCACTGACTCCCAACCTGCGTCATCAAAGCCCTGGGTCCAAACAAGTGTGCAGGAATTCATGTCTGAGGCATTGACTGGAAGGCCTTGAGGAGGGGGAAGGATTGAAGCTCTCTGGGTTGTGTTTATCCATTCCCATTCCCACACCCCAGGCTCCAACAGTGTCCCTGTCCCAGGAGCCTGGGCAGGATCTCTTGTGCGTGGAGAACCAGGGACACCTGCCGTGTTCCCCTTCAGTGCTGACAGGGAATTGGGGTTGGAAGAACTCCTTTTGAAGTCAGAATCTTGTTTACTTTGCCCTCCCTGCATCTTGGGCAACTGTGTCTTGTTTCCTCATTTTGGGTGTCTTACAGCACAGCCCGTTTTCCTGTTGGGGGGGCAGGAAAGAGGTACAGGACATACAATCCTCTGTCTTGTCATCCTCCTGTCCCCTCTGACAATTCAGAGCTGTGCTCTCGATGCAGGAGATGCCACTCCTGGTGTTTGCCAGCCTAGCTGTGCTCAGCTGTGCCCGTAATTCCCAACAGGTGGCAGGTTTTTACCCCTCCCTCCGTGTTTTTCCTGGTGCTTCCACAAAAGCAGATTTCAATACACATCACATCTCACCCTCCTTACCCACTGCAGATTTCCTGGCACTCAACTCCACAAGTTGCACCTACTGCAAGGATGAAAGAACAGAACGGGAGCACCAGGAAATGCTAAAAATAGAGCAGTCGGGGGAGAGGAAGGATGTGGGAGGAAGGAAGATGAAAGAGAGGTTATTTCAAAGCATTTCCTAAGACTTATGAGCATTATCTGTAAAAAACCCTCGCAGCAGAAGGTGACAGCACCTACTCAGGGCTGGAGCAGCGTTTCCTTTGCTGGGGGATGAGTCACTGAAAGTGATATTTGTGCCCTCAGGTTCAGAGAGAAGTGAATCAGTTCTGTTAAAGCAGCACGAAACCACCCAAGGATCGGGGGGTTCCTTCCAGCCCTGCTGGCTGGGACATCTTGGAGAGACCAGGATTTGGGAACTCAAATGTCAGAGTCTGATGGCAGAGAAGTTTTTTCTCAGCTTCCCACTCCGCTCCTGCTTTCAGGTCAGCGAGGAAGGTTTAAAACGCTCCTAAAAAGTCACTTCTCGTCGAGGTGTTTCAAGCACGGAGGGTGGGATTTGTTTGCCAAGGGCTAAAGGTTTGATCACTCCATAAAAGCTTCAAACTTTTATGCAAAAGTTTGAGCAAAGAAACTGAAGTTCCCAAATTTACACAGCTTTGTTTAGGGTGGGTTTTACCTCAAAACACAGAATCACAGGGTGGTTTGGGTGGGAAGGGACATTGGAGATCATCCAGTGCCACCCCTGCCATGGGCAGGGACACCTTCCACCAGCCCAACTTGCTCCAACCTGGCCTTGGGCACTTCCAGGGATGGGGCAGCCACAGCTTCTCTGGGCAACCTGTGCCAGGGCCCCAGAGATAAATGAGAGCACAGTTTGGAGAGCTTTGACAGAAACCTCTCCCAGTGTAACAGGAGTGGATCCTCACTGGGGACGTCACTGTTATTTCACTTCTTACTCAGCTTTTATTACCTGGTGACTAGAGCTGTATAAACTGATTACTGATAATCCCATGTTCCCTCCCTGAAACAGTTGTTGGGCTCAGTTTGAAAAACGTGTGCGGAAATCACACTTAAAATTATTTATTAAAATTATTTTGTCGTATTTTGTTAAACTACCCCAAGGAATGGAGGGTGTTAAGGCCGAGAAAATCCCCTTGGAGCAATTAGTGTGTGATTAGAGTACAAAGCCCTCAAAGGTCTTTTCCAACCCAAAGGATTCTGCTATCCTGTGTTAGTGCTCAGTGTTATTTGGTAGCTGGGGGACAGGGGATGTGCTGAGACTCGGGGAGACTCGGAGCTTGTCATTTTAGAGGCGGCTGGAAAACGCCAGGAAGGTCCTGGAAAACGCAAGGAAGGTCTTGGAAAACGCTGGAAAACGTCCGGGAGGGCGTCAAACCCCTCGGGAACGGCGGGGGCAGGGCCGAGCTGTGTCCCTGTGCTGGGATACCTGTCCCGGTGCTGGGGCAGAGCTGGGAATTCCCACCTGGAGCTGCTGCGCTGTGCGTTGCTGCCATCCGGAGCTCGCCGGGGGGAGCTGCACTCGAGGACGATGCTCTGCCAGCTCCTCCTCAACCTGCGAGGAAGAGAGGCAATAAATAATAAATGCCATAAATAAGGAATGAGGTTCCAAAATAGCTCCGGTTTCCAGCAGGAACTGGAAGCTGCCTCTGCCACATCTGGAGTGAGAACGTTTTCATTTCGTTTTTGCTCTGTTCTCTCCTCCCCCAGACATGGGTTTGAGTGAGGACAACATGATCTCCTCAGAGAGAACCTGCAGGAGATCAGTGTTCACAGAGTGGCATTTTTATAACCTTATTCAGTTCGCCTTAAATGACTCTTTTTATAGTTCTGTGTGAAAACTCTGGCTGCCCCTGGATCCCTGGAAGTGCCCAAGGCCAGCTCGGAGCAACCTGGGCTGATGGAAGGTGTCCCTGCTCGTGGCAGGGGGTGGCACTGCATGAGTTTTAAGATCCCTTCCAACCCAAAACCATTCTGCAATTCTATGAAATTAGTAGCAGGTGACCTGCTTGCATTTCAGGGCACCTCTGTGAGCTCTTGCAATGCTCACTGTCACTGGAACAAACCAGCTCTTAAGTTTTTAGGAGGGTTAATAACGTGGCTTCTTTCTTTCTTATTTTCCAGGTGCTGTGTTTTTTGGGTTTGTTTTTTTTTTTTTAAATCAAGAGGTTGCAGATGATGCTCTTACCTATTCCTGCACACCCAGGACATTCATCCCCGTGGCAGGACTGGCTCTGTGGAGGGGCAGAGCCTTGGCTGGCCCAGCTCTGTTGAAATCCATGCAGATGCCCCGGAGCATTTGCTGTGGCATTACCTGCCCATACCTGCACACAGAGGCTCTTGCTGGTGAATTTAAAAACTGCTGATGTGGGGTAAGGGCAGGTTCAGCTGTTTCAGCAGAGAGCAGGACTGGGTTTGAGTGCTGCCCCAGGAATGGGAGGCGGGGAAAACAAATACCAGGAACGTGAGTCATGGCTCGTCACCTGAAAGCTCCACACTCCCCCTCCAGCCACATCCCAGCTCCAACCCAGACTGCAAATCACCACCTGTGTGAGCTGCTGGGTTACTCATCCCTCCTGTGTCTGGCCAAGCCGTGCCAGATCCCTTGCTGGAGGTGTTCTCCCCTCTCCCTGAGCAGCAGAACCCACGGAAGGGGCTGTAGTTGCTCCTCTTGGGCACAAGGGAAGCGCATGGGAATCCCTGGCCTGTGGTTAATCCATGAAAGCCCCAAGTGCTGCTCACTGGGGAGGTCTGGCTGTGTTGTCACTGTACAGGGGGTGTCTCTGGAGTGACAGGTACTTAATTCCCAGCTCAGGTGACTGAGGAGTTGGCAGAGCTCTCAGTCAGTGAGTTGTTCTGGCTCTGCCTCACCTCCAGTTTTATATAGATCAGTGTTGTCTCACCTCATCCCCTTTTAATTTAGAGTTAAGGAGTTAACTGGGAGCTGAGTGTCACGAGGGACAGACATCTCCCAGCTTGCCTGGGAGGTTGGGGATCACTCCAAACTGTCCTTGAGCTCCCAGAGGGATTTGGGGCTGTGCAGAGCAGAGCATGGGCCCTTCAGTGGGACGGTGTTACAGGGACACAGTCTGGGAGAACTTGCAAGAGGAAAACAGGTCCCAACTTCCCTCCATCCTCAGCTCCCTCCCAGGCAGGCAAAGCACTGAAGTTTTTCTGGAATAGAGATCTTGGGCCAGTCCCCCCAGGTCCCAGAAAGGCTGCTCAGGTGAGGCTGAGCTGTCCAGGAAGAGAGAGTTAATCCCATCCGAGATGCCACGGAAAACCTCCATGGGATTCTGGCTCAGTTCCCGTTCCAGAAGGTTGTGACTCTCTGCAGAGGCCTCAGTCCAACATCCCAGACCCCCAAATGGCACCTCTGTGTCCACACCCTTCTTCTCAGTGAAGTCTTCTATAAAACAACACTGATTGTGCCTCATATACACCCCAAATTCCCTCTGGGGTCATAGAAATCATGAAATCTGGAACTGCTGCACCTGTTTAGTGCCCTACAACGATTTGCTGATGTACAGGAGAAGGGGTGAGGTTTGGAGGAGCCTCTAAGTCAGGTGGCAAACGCTGTTCACCTGCACACTCAGTGCTTTTGTGCTGTTTAATCAGATGTTTTGGGAGATTCCCGACTCCGGTGCCCACAGGAGGGAGCCAAATCCTTTGCTCTGGAGAAAGGCAAAAATCACCTTTGTCCTGAGCGTCTTCATCAGATGCTCCTGTGTGAAAGGGAGGAAAAGCCAATGGAAATCCCTGGATACACCGGTGGAGCCTCATGTGCCTTTCCAAAGGGAATTCGAGCTTATTTGGGAGACTGTCTGAAAGAATTCAGGGGAAAAGCATCATAGTGAGATATATCATGTAATCATGGGATCCTGGAATGCTTTGGGAGGATGGTTTTCCCCTGGAAAGGGACTTTAAAGCTCATCCCACCCCCTTCCATGGGCAAGAACACCTTCCCCTGTCCCAGGTGGAGACAGGAAAAAGTAGCCTGAGGTCTGGGAACCTCTTCCTGTGCCTTGTTTTTGGTTTTTCCCTCTGGAATGTGGCCTGTTGCTGGAGGAGGAAAATCCAAAGCAAAGAAAGCTTTCAAGTGACTAAAAATAAACGGTATTTTTATGAATATTTCACAGAAGTCTGGGATTTCTTCATCTTTGGCTACACTGGGAGCAACTTTTCCATATTAAAAGAATCCATGGTTGTTTTGTTTTGTTTTGTTTTGTTTTCCTTGGTATTTGCTGGATTCTGTGAATTTTTGAGCTGCTTGCTGCCATCTGCCATTGCTTTGGGATTGCACTTGGACATGAGGTAGAGCACACATTTGCTTTTGCTTTGGGAGATGGAATGGCCTTTCCCAGCTCTCCAAGGGCTGCATCCCAAAATGATAACCCCCAAAACAAGGCATCCTGGCAGCCCAGCCAGGGGCATCAACCCCTGTGGTGGAAGGAATGACCTGTTGCTGTTTGAGGAGCTGGAAGTTGGCAAATACGAGTCTTTCCTTCCTGAGGGCTGTGAGGAATATTTATAACATCCCCTCTCCCCGAGTTCCCTGTAGGATTTCATTCCAAATGCCAGCTTTCCTTGAGCTGGATGGTCAATCTGGGCCTCTCCTGTGGCTGATGCCACCAGCAAACCCCATCCCAGCTCTGCCTGACAGGGCAGCAGTCCCTGCAGGAACCTGATGCTTCCCTGGGATGTTGGGGAGACAAAACAAAACGTGTTTCATGCAGTTATTTGGTCAAGGATAATGAAAAATTTAGAGCAGCCAAAGTACCCCCCACACACCCACACACACAAACAAAATATGCAGGAGGGCAAACAGGGACTGAACACCCTGCACATAATTCAGAACAGCTACAGGATGGAAAAGAAAACAGACGTGTCATGGGCAGTGTTTGTTCACATGTGCAAAGAATAGATTCCTTTCCCCTGTGCTGGAGTGGGGAATTTGTCAGGGGTCACGTTTTTCCTCTTGTTATTTCTCGTTGTTGAAGGTCGTGGGGCTCTGAAAGTGCAGCAGCAGCTCTGTGTCCCGATCCACGGACACGGCGTGGCCGAGGGGGAAATCCCTGCTGAGCCACCTGCACCCTCCTCCTCTGCCCCCAGCAAACTGGGGGAGTGGCAGGATGGATTCTGGGAACAACAGAGCCAGGATTGCATGAAATACGTGTCATTCAGGATGGAATCATGGAGCATCCTGAGCTGGAGGGGACCCACAGGTCTCCTCGTCCATCCACAGGTCCAGGAATCTCCACCTGGTTGTGATTTACCAGCTGGAGAGGGAACCAGGCTCAGGTTTTGTTATTTGAAGGCAGCTAAAAGATGCTCTAAGTCATTTGATTCATTGATCTGGGGTTGGTTTTGCCCCTTTTTTTTAGCTCTCCCCAAGGGAAAAGCAAACACCTGCCCTGCTGTGGAGGAACTACTGTGACCACGATGAACTCTGTGCTGGCCCTGTAGAGCCCCAGTCCCCAAAGCTGGGGAGCCACGTGGTGGCCTCGCAGGTTTTTTCTCCCAGTTTAAGGATTAACAACATGAGTCCAAGCCTAAAATAACTGGTTTATTGCAGTTCTAAATCTTGGGTGTGCTGGAGCACGAAAAAAGCTCAATCCCTCTCGCCTTGGGTTCAATAAATACTCTCCCAGTGCAGTTTAGATTTTGGACAGTGCACTGTCCAGGTTTTTGTTTAACACCCCTATGTAAGCACTGTGGATGATAAAGAACATGAAATCCAACTTCTGCTTGATGGCAAAATGCCTTTAGTCTTCAACAGCTCGAGAATTGGCCTTAAATTGGTCACAGCTGAGGAAGATTTGAGTTGTAGTTACACAAGGGAAGGAATTGGCTGCACATGTGTGTTTTCTGCTTCCAAAATGGGGGACCCACTCATGTGCTGAAAGGGGTCGTTTGCTCTTGGGAAGCTCAGATGTTTTTAGTGATAAGGGGGAGGGAGAGAAACCTTCTGGTTCCCCATCCCATGTCGAAGGTAGAGTGGGAAGAAGACTCAGCCAAAGTCACTCAGAAAATCGGTGGCAGCACAAAGATTCTGGTACTTTTTATTTTCCTCTCTTTTTGATTTTCTTCTTGAGAGCTTTTCAGAAGTTTCTCCTTTGCTTTAGAATTTGGGATTGGGAGGAGGTGAAAAGTGGGAAGTCAATGAGGAGAGTTCTGCCTAAACCCCCTGTATAATTGTTATACTTCTCTGTGGCTTTTAAGTACACAGTTAAAACAAAAACCTTTTCCACTGGAGGCCATGAGATATAAAGATGATTCAAAGCATAAAATAAGGGGATGGATTAAATGGAGAATAAAAAGGAAAATAAATGAAGAACTTTTGTGGTTAAGTGCTAGGAGCTTTGGAAAATAATGCTCAAATGAGAAGCATGTGCTCTAGAAAGTTACAACATAGGTATTGCAAAAAATGCATTTTTCCCAAAGGATGGGAGGGGGGATTGGGATTCAAAACTCTGAAATGATCTGGGGAAGGGGTTTAGATTTCTGCACAGGAGACAAAAACTGGGATGGGCATCAAATGTGGGTAATTGTCAAGCACAAAACATGGCAGAGCAGCACTCGGGGAGCTCCAGTGGGTGATGTGGTACCACTTACATGGAATATGGAAGAACTGGAATAGGGAGAAGGGCTCAACTTCAGGCCTTAAAACCATTCCTTGTCCAATTTTCACATCTTAGATTTAAGGGACAGCCCCACTGGGTTTGCTGGGAGATGTCCTGCTGAAGGTGGGAGTGGGAACTTCCAGCTGAAGGTTAAATGACTGTGGTTGTTCCTCTGGTTGCAGGAAACTTCCTGCACATGGAGAGAGGAGATGGATTAATGGGGCAAGAGAGAGTTTGTGGCTTATGGATGCAGAAATCCCATGGCTGGGAAGGGGCCCCTCTTCCTTCTTGTCAAAGAAATGGCCAAAATCATTATTTCTAGATCTGGAACAAATTCTTTGCTAAAATTTGCAGCGACTCGTAGCAATTTCCCAGTTGGAGAATTCAGGAAGGAGGAGAGAATTCCAAGCTGGAGGCTGGAGATTTCAGCCATTAATTAGAACCATCTGGATGTGTCTCTCCCATCCCCATCCCTGTATATGGAGCTCAGAATCTTCTTGCTGTGTCTCTGTCCAGCACTTCTCTCCCAGCACAGATATTCCTGCTGTGCTTTTAACAACCAGCCTTCCCAGATAGTTTTTGTTGTTCACTGGTCTGATCCTGCCCTTTGAAACCTTCAGAATTCCCCCATCCTGCTCTAACACACAACTCTGGAGTGGGGTTGTCCTGAACCTTCCAACTGGCTCCATTCAGGAGACACCACACAGCAGGTTGGGTCTTCCAGGTTATTCCCAGCCTGGAAGAGCCAGCTGAGTCTGAGGGAATTAGGAATGGAATGTTGAAAGCATAATGGAGAGGTTTCCTGGATAAATAAACACTTTAAAAAGCTGTGGAATCCCAGGTTTGGGTTGAAGGGACCTTAAAGCTCATCTAGTACCACCCTGCCATGGGCAGGGACACCTTCCACTGTTCCAGGTTGCTCCAACCTGCCCTTGGACACTTCCAGGGATCCAAGAGTGGCCACAGCTTCTCTGGGCAACCTGTGCCAGGGCCTCCCCACCCTCACAGGGAGGAATTTCTTCCTGAAATCCCACCTATCCAGCCATCAGCTCGTGGATGTCAGCACTGCTCCAGTGAAAGTCAGCAAATCCAAACTTATATCAGCTAAAAATCAGGCCACGTGTCTCTCCTGAGCTAAAAGTCTTACAAATGCAGCTGCTGGGGGTTTGTGGAGGAAGTGGCAGAGTGGAAAATAGTGAGGGACGTGCTGTCCTACACAGACAGTGGGAAGGGGGAAAAAGAACACAGGAAAAAGGTGGAAATCAAAGGAAAAGGGTGGGAGATGCTCAGAGCACGAGCAGTGATTCGGGGTTCTGACAGCCCTCAGTCACAACAGCAAGAGACTTTTGCCACTTGTTCAGCTGATGCCATGAAACAGGAAAACACTTTCAATGACAAATCAAAATTAGGAGCAGTGAGCAGAAAGGCTGGTTGTGTTCTTTGTTCTCAGCACAGAGTGAATTGTGGTCACAGGGGCTGATGGCACTCAGGTGGTGTCACAGTCATCCCAGTTCTTCCCAGCTCATCCCTGAGAGCAAATCTACCTCAGCACTGACTGTCAGACTTTAGAGTCCTTGAGAAAGCTGGGAATTCACTGTGATTCCAGCCCTGGGATGGCTGTTCCTAACCCTGACTGCAGGATTCACCCCCCTCCACGTGCAAGGCCAAGGTTGGGAATAGGTCTTTCTAATTTTATCCCAGTGGAATTCCTAGAAACCAGACAAAATTGACTTTCACACAAGAATCTCCATTGTTTACACACCCTGGTCCTCTGTTCAGTCAACAAAACGTGCTTTTGATTAGGTTTGCCCTGGAAAAAAAGAGACATTTAAAACAAAGGGGAAAAAATGCTTGGTTTGGGTGTTTGGGTGAAATCTGGGGGTGGGAAGTTGGTGATTCTGCTGAGAATGTGAATGGGACATCAAAGCTTTTGGTTACCATTCCGAGGTTATCAAGTGCCATAGATCTTTATCAGCTGAGAGTCACAGAGTCATCCAGGTGGGAAGGGACCTTAAAAACCCTCTAATTCCAAGGGCAGGGACACCTTCCACTAGCCCAGCTTGCTCCAAGGGATGGATTTGTTGTCAGCAGCTTCCCCCTCGTGGAAGCAAAATGAACCTGGGTGCTGGTGAAGTGTCTGGGTGGGAAGGAGGAAGGAAAGAAAGCAAACAATAGCTCTGTAGTAGTAGATTAAAATCTGGATAATGAAAATGTAGTTTGTTTTAAAGGTGGTGATTCCTATCTGGGCTGCTGGAACATTTCCCCTTCAGGGCTTCACTCTGGGAGAGCCCAAAATGTCCCTTTGCTGACTTTATCACCCAGGCAGCTAAAGATAATTACCTGTGTGTGTCTAATTGCTGGGGTCACAGGCAACTCTGGGCTTTCATTTTCCACCAAGTTGTTATTTCTGTCTCTCTCTCTTTTTTTTTTTTTTTCCCTTCTCCTTTTCTCCTTTAGCAATGACATTTGCATTCCTTTGAGCAAAATACCAAGGTTAAACTAAAAATAATCCTGCCCATCAGTTTTAGATTAGGACTAGAGCAGGCACAGCTTTACTGTAAATGTGTATGTCATGACTGCTGTGTGCTGTGCCAGGAAAGTGCTACAGTCAGACACTGGAGGAATTCGATTAATGTGGCTTTTTTTAACATAATCTGGAGTTACTTTTGATTGCCAAGTGGTGACTGCTATTAATATCTGTGTGAATCCACCTTCCTTCAGGAGAAACGAAGATGTGTGGAAATTGTTTCCTTTCCTGAGCAGGGGGAGGGTTTGAAACTCTGTGCCATTCTCCTTCTGGAAAAAGCAGCAGCACATCCCTGAATCCCAGTTCCCTTGAAAGCAACGAGCTTATTATAATGAGCAATGAGTTTATTATAATGCTGGAAGCATCCAAGGCCAGGTTGGATCATCCTGGGCTAGTGGAAGGTGTCCCTGCCCGTGGCAGGGGGTTGGAATTAGATGAGCTTTAAGGTCCCTTCCAAGCCAAACCATTCCAGGACTCCGTTAAACAGCTTTTTGTCCCCAAGTTTTTAATCTCTGCTGGTGGATCTGAGTTACCTAAAGCAGGTTTATAAACATTCCCCTGCCTTTTCCCAGTGAAAGCACCGACCTGGTGGTTTGGAAGCTCAGCTCTCAGGGCTGTAGGGAAGTGTTAATCCTCCCTCTCCCCCAGTGCAGAGGTTTAAAGGAAGGTGTTGCCACGTGTAATCCCACAGTGGAATTGGAACCAGCTCTGATTCTGAAATCAGAGTCTCCTTCAAAGGCCCCGGAAGGCCCAAGTCTATGGGAAGGAATCCATTCCTCTGCTCCCCTTTCAGAAAGGTCTCAGCATCCAAAGCATGAGATTATTTTTGCTCCCCGTGGGTGAGAGCAAAGCTGTAACTTGTGTTCTGGTTTCAGAGGGCTCAGGGGGGGCACCAGGGAATCAGGGAATTGTCCTTTCCCCTGAGTTTATCCATCAGTAACTCCAATAAGCTCCTGTTGGAGCCCTGGCACACGAGGAGGAGGATCCCTGTGGGATCCCTGGGGGATCTCAGTGCCTTGCTGGGGTGGGGTTTGGGCAGCCCAACCACTTCACACCACGTTAAAAACACCAACCCGGGGCATTAGCTGGAATTCAACAGTATTCCCTGGACACTCTGTGTATGTTCTGCTCTCCAGGCAGCCACAATATTAATTTCCCTAAAACTGGGGGTGTCCCCAGGGGACAAAATCAGCCTCTGAGCAGCTGCTGACTCTTTAGGCTTGAATGGGGTAAAGATCACTGATGTTTACAATATTTTGGCTTAATATCTTGAATTAAAGGAGCTTCACACAGCCCAAGATGGGTGAGGAGAACCCAGTCACCGTAATTTATCACAGACATTAAAGAGAGGCAGTAAAGTTTGTTCAACATTTATTGGTGTGGCTGTAAAACTTCATCTCATTTCCAGTGGCTTTGGGTAGTGGCAGAGGACATTTCAGATAGACAGAGGCTTGTGCTGGACCAAAGCCTGGGAGATGTTCTCTCCCTCTCTGATTTGTTTTAAATCTCCTGCAGCTTTGGCTTTCCTCACTGAGGTGGCAGGAGGTTTTTACATGGGCTTGCAAAAAGATTTGAGGATTTAATATTTTTTTTTCCCCAGTGGAAATCTGTGAATTGGTTTCTTCATAATAAATGCCCTGCAGAGAGTGCATTTGTATAAATCTCTGTATAAATTCCTTTAGCATGTTTATGGGCATTAATAATGTATTGAAAGGATGTGTTCAAAATATCTGACATATATTTCTATCTTTAGCATTCTCATCCTCCTTTATTAACCTTTGGCAGCTACAATATAAAATGGGGCTCAAATAATTCCCAGTCACAAAAAAATGACCTCCTGGAAGTTCTCCTAAGATGAGCTGAAATATCCTAGTCTGTGAAACAGAGCTTTTAAAGAATTCCCCACTTCCTTTGGCTTTGAGGAAGGGAAGTTGTAAATTTGATTTTGGGAGCTGTTCAGCTCTGGAACTTTTAAAACATTTACTTAAGGTTAAAAGAGACTTTTGGTGTGGAGCTACTGGGATTGCTTTTACATCCACTTGCATCTGTGGGTTTCTCCCTTGTGAGTGCATAACGAGGAGCAGAGAAGATACATCATAAAATTAATTGGTGTTTTCAAAGCTCTTCCCCCCATGACAGGAGCCCGAAAATTGACTTTAAGGAAAACAGTCCCCAAAAAAATTCTCTGCCAAGGGAAAAAAAACAACTTTCCCTCCACTCAGGGTTGCACATATGTTTTTTTCATGCCCTGGCACTAAGAGCTGACTGCATCTCTTAGCTAATTACCCACTGACATTTAATTCAGCCCTAAGAAGAGCCAGGGGGAGCTAAAAATAACCCCGAGGCACAAGTGAACACACCAGTTGTGTGGTGTTAACACGGGGAGGGGGGGATCCTACAAATGCTGCAGGTGACAAGGTGGGAGAGGAGGGTGAGACCTCCCCAAGTGGCAAAAATCCCTTCACCTCCCTGGGATCACCTTGTGGTGCTCACTGGGGGCTGGAACTGCTGGGGGTCAGATGTGCAATGAGCTTCAGACAGTGAATTACAGAGCTCACAGAGCTGGTGGTGTCTGGCACAGGTTGGTTCAACCTCAGGAGTGGCATTTAGGCTTCAGGTCTCAGAGAAAGAACTGTGCCAAAATAGGAGGAAAAAAACCCAGTTATGATCATTTCTTCCTTCACTTTGGGGCTCTCTGTGCAGTTTTTAGAGCTGGGGGACCTTTCCAATGAATCTGGTCGTTGATATGTTCCACATCTCACCTAATTGTCACATCTCCTACACACAGACAAGTTCTTATTTCCCAGTTTCTTTCCCAGTGGCATTAGAGAACAGAAAGCAAAGAGAGCTGCCCCTTCAGCTGGCTCAAAATGAGCTTTGTGGAGCAGGCAGGGAGCACTGGCACAGGAATGGCATCTTCCCTCTGCTCTCTCTTGCACCTCTCTGGGTCAGTCCCCACTCCCAGAGCACATCAGTGTGGGCAACCCTCTGAATTCCTACGGGCCACCCACTGCTCCAGGATTTATTCCTGACGTGCAGGAGCACGAATTCCACGCACTCCACACCTTCTGGGCATCATCAATCCAGGCAGTGGCCCCTCATGCCAGGGAGTTCAGCTCCAGCACTGCCAGAAGGAGACAGTTGTGCCCCAGGGAAGCACGAGAGCTCTGCTGGACAGTGGGCCCAGCCTGGCTGCAGGAGAGGAGCTCCTTGCACGAGTCTGGATTTGCAAGGTCAAGGTTTTCCTCCTCAGCAGCAGCTTTCACTCCCACCAGCTCCTCAAACGTCACCCAGAGACCCCCCCAGGGCTGCTGTGGGTCGTGACTCCCCGACAAACAACGTCAGCAGGGGTTTGATCATCGAACCCACTCGTCCAGTTACAGTGGAGATGGATTTTTGGCTGCTGAGCTTGGGCAACGCTGGCTCTGACGGGGAGGATGTGATGAAATAGTTTGTAAACTAACCCGAGGAGAGCTGGAAATACTGAAATAGAATAAATACAAATGACCCTGACCAGGGCCACTGGTCTGAATAGAACCAGACTGAGAGCAGTTGTGTGAGATCCCCCCTTCCAGGTTTATCTAGAAATAGAGCTGGGGAGGAAATAATGTTCCTGTTCTGCGGATTTTTTTAAGCATTTTTGACTTTTTGCTGTTTTGCAACAGGATGGAGCTGAGATCTTTTGAAGTGTTGCATGGAAAAAACTGAGACAGATTCCAAAATATAAAAAAAAATATCTCAGGGACCAGATCACCTGGGATGTGGAAAACCCACATCCCTCTTTAGGCTGAAACACAGGAGAAACTCGAACCTCCACTGTTTGCATTTGAGACGAATGTTTGAACTCACCTGTGTAACCCATCAGTCACCTCCTTATATCGAATCTTCTTGATCTGTGGCAGCACAGGGGTGTCCTTGGGGTGTCCTTTGTCAGCTGATGAGCTTTGCAGTCACTGTGGATTAACTGCAATAAAACATTCCTGCTGAAATGTGAGGGATTATCCAACATCAGGCCAAAGCACCCACCTGGAATCATTTCCATCTGCACAAACTGGCCTTGCTTTGCTTCTGAGAACTCCTGTCCTTTGACATGTGTCAAGCCATGGACCTCCTGTGAGCTGGTGCCTCCTGAAATGAGGTTTTATGCTTGGTTTTAAGTGCTGCTCTGTCTGCCAGGGGGGCTCTTGTGTGTGTTCCTGTGGTCTGTGGAAGGGACAGTGTGTGAGGCATGTGCAGTCCGAAGGGAACTGCGTGTTCTGTCCGAAGGGAACAAAGTGTGAGAGGAAATTGTTTAATCCTATAGAACTCCTGGCTTCAAGATGCCAGTGATTGAAGGGCCAGGCAGTGCCTGAAGGTTAAGATCCTTCAAACAAAGCTGTCAGATGATTTGCCATTTTTAATTTGTCCAGTTGCCCGGGCTGAGGATTAAAGGGACTTCCCTCCCTCCTCAGGACTTGCTTTGGGTTTGCAGAAGGCATCATTCTCTTTACAGATGGGATGGGAAGGACAGGGGACCGATTTGGGGGATTTCCTTTTATAAAACATCATTAATTTTATGGTTAGCTCTGAAAACAACATTTTGAACCTGATCCCCATGGCAGCAAAGGAGCCAGGTGATCCAAGAAGGCCTGAATATGAAAACCAGACACCCCAGTGGAAACTTCCAAGGATTTGAGCCTGCAGAACCAATTTGCTCCTCTGAAACTTCTGTCTGCACTCCCTCTGGGCAGCCACCAAGGTGATCAGAGGGATGGAGCAGCTCTGCTGGGAGGGAAGGCTGGGAGTGTTGGGATTGGAGAGGAGAATCTGTCCAAGGCCAGGTTGGAGCAACCTGGGCCAGTGGAAGGTGTCCCTGCCCATGGCAAGGCTGGCACTGGATGAGCTTTAAGGTCCCTTCCAACCCAAACCATCCCATGATTCCCCCATGTTGTCTGGGATGAACATCTCAGCCTGGCTGCTGCTTGAACACAGAGCTTGGAAAAGCTCCACTTGGAACTGGATCCTCCAGTGCAGATAAATGGCAGCTCATTCCTGGTGGATCTCGAGTTCCTGAGTTCCTCCAGAACATCCTCTTCCATGTCCTCAAACACCTCATTGCAGGTTTGAGTTCAACACACAGAGAGGTTCATCCTGATCCCATCAAACTGGTTATTAACTCCCTTTTGCACTGCAGGACCAAGAACTGTTGGGTTAAAGCACTGGATGTACCCAGAGTTGTGGGAATTCTGCTGAGCCTCTTTATTGTCACTGCCTTTGGAGTCAGGAGAAGGAATTGTTGTCCATTTCAGAGGCTCCCCATGCCACAGCATCTTAAAAAGTGCAGTTAATGGAGCAGCAGGAGTGTGTCTTCCCAACACATCAGCCAGTTCTCTGTCATTTTAACCCCTGGCCTTTGTTAATTGTTGTTTGTGGATCAGATTTTCCTCTGCCCGTTGCTCTGTGGGACATGAGGATGGTTGATGTCTCCAGCCCACTTCAAGTCTGTGTCTGGCTGTCTCTGTTCAACAACCCAGATGTTTTTATAGCCATTTTATAAAAGCCTAAACCAAACAAACACACAACCCTAGCCCTTCACCTCTCTCTGGATTAAATATTCCCAGAGTGTTATTAAGGCTAATGAGTGTTTTCTTCTCATGATGAGCAGCAAATTCACACAGATCCACGGCAGGGCTGGAGAACCACAGTCACAGCAGAGCTTGGGCCCCTGCTGGGGGTCCTTGGGACCCTTCCCCAGAGCTCATCCCACGGCACGAACCCCACCGCGTGCGGCACGGAGAGTAAACAACATCATCTCTCCCGCCGCTTCCAGAGGGGATGATTTGCAGCTCCAGCAGTGGAACTTTCAAACAAGCATTTCCCTGGCAGATTCATCTGAAATACCAAGTGGGTTTTTTAATGGGAAAAAATAAACCAAGAGGTCTTACATGGCCGGGCTGTTGTTGTTTATAATCACGGCCGACAGCAACGTCATCGTGTAATGCTTCGCCCACTTATCTTGCCACAGGATTATTCATCCCAGGAGTGGGGATGGGAGGAAAAGAGCCTTCTGACATTGTTGTTTTGTAACCTTTTCCTATTTTTAAAAGGCATGGAGCCCAGAAACAAACAGTGTGGGGTTTAACTCAGCCTGACATCACCTCGTTGCCACCAGAACCCTTGTGGATGCTCACGGATCCTTTGTGTGATTAAATCTCTCTCCCAGGGAATCCATGGGGACAAAGTTCTGCCAGGCTGGTGGCATTTGCTGCCCTCTCCAGCCAAGCTGTCTGTGCTGAGCAGGGACCAGGATGTCCTCCATCATTTTCCCAGTGTTGTGATTTAACCAGGACACCCAGTTATGGGTTGTTTTGCACCACCTTGGGCTCAAGATGCAAAGATCCAGGATCATCCTGTACTTGCTTGGTTTGGTTTTAGGGACAGGGGTTGAAATCGGGTTAGTCCTTTAAAAGGATGAGTCAGAGAGTCCCAGAACTGGAGTAGGAGTTTTAGGGAACTCTTGTTGCAGAGTGTTTGATGTGCCCAGAGTTCCAGGCCATGTGCTTTGGACATGAGAGGAAAACCCTTCACTGAAAGAGGGGTCAAACATTGGGACAGGCAATGGTGTTCCATCCTGGAAGTGTTCCAAAAATGAGCAGTCCTTGCACTTTGTGATGTGATTTAGTGGGCAGGGTGGGATTCAGTCAAAGGTTGGACTTGGTGACCTTGGAAGTCTTTTCCAGCCTGAGTGATTGTGTGATTGTCTGCTGGGGACTGGTTTGCTGTCATGGCCTAAGAGGACACCCCAGGGTGGGTCTTTAAACTACAAAAATTAGGAATCTTCTCATCCATACATTGTCTGTTGGCTGCCCGAATTCCAGTCCTGCTTTCCAAGCATTCCCTTTGCCACTGAGCACACAGAGGTTGTCGGTATCCATTTCTGAGCCACACAACACTATAGAAACCCAGAGGGAGGTGAGACACCTTCCACCACAGGCTTGGAACATGATCTCATTGAATCAGATCCTCAGCCTTCATATTTTTGTCCCATGTCTCAATGACCAGGGTCTGAATTAGTGCAGGGGAAGAAAAGAGCTTAAATACACACTTAACCACAAAAATACATTGAGATTTCCCAAACAAACTGAAGGAGAACCAGTGAGTACAAACCAGTTGCTGGCAAGTTTAGTGGAGTTAATGGTGAGTTGCTTTGAAGGCCATGTAAGTAAACAAACATATATCCAGAATTATTTACCACCTCCTTATTTAGGAACTCGCATGTAGCAAAACACCAGGCTGTTCAAAACACACTTCTTGCACTTTAATAGTGTTTGTAAACATCTCTTAGAGTTCCCAGGGCAAAGCAAACCCCTGTTCCAGAGGGCACTGAGTAACCAGACGGAGGGAGCGAGGTGGGCACGACATGGGAGGGGAGCCAGGCTGGTGAAATGAAGTCACACAGTTAATGGGTTGCAGATTCCTCAGCACAGCTCTTTCCCATGAGTGTCTTTCCATTGAGAAACTCTTCTTGTGGCTGCATTTCCAGCCACAGCAGCCTCCAAACCTCCTCCCCTGGCTGCCATCACCTCGGGAGGGTCTGCTGAGCCAGCTGTCCTTGGGTTCAGGGACACCACTCAGTCTGGGCTTTGATATCCCCCCTTGAGGGACAGTGGTGGGACCATTCCCAGCACTTTGAGGGCGTTTGTGTTGCCTCTGAAAACAGGATAATCTGTGTTTTACTGTGCTGGGAGGGTCTTGCACCTCTGCAGCCCTTGTGAGCACAGTCTGCTACAGTAACTCCCGAGTGTTTCTTGCTCCAGGCACTCTGGAGAATTCTACTAATTCTACACCTGCTAATTCTCAACAGCAGCACTCACCCATCTGCACTGGGGGTTCATGTCTTGGCTTTAAATTTATTCTTAAGTGACACCAACCATCCACCCAGAACAAGGAATAAGCCTGGTGCATTATCTGGGCTCTGAGCAGAGGATGGAGTGTTGATGTCTCCAGTGATGCACAACAGCCACGGCTCTGTCGTGCTGCTGCACCAGCCAGACGTGATTGGAGCTTCATTTCTGGGCAAGGAAGAGGCAGAAGAAGTTAATTAAGGGAATCTGGAACGAATTCTCCCCAGAGGAGCTGATGGTGTGACGGCGACTTGCGCCAGCAGAGCAGCCTCTCTGCTGGAGCTCATCAAAGATTTGGGACTTATTGAGTTAAAAACTACTAAAGGTGTATTTTCACCTCCAGCTGATAAGCAGATGGGTGCTCTGAGCAATTATCAGGGCTGAAGGGCTGGTTTGGAACACAGAGATAAGCTCTCCTGGATCTGGAGCTCAGTGTGATAGGAGAGCTGGGCTGGGTGATCTCAGAGGTCTTTTCCAGCCTAATTGATTCTGTGATTCTGGGAGTCTGGGACTGACATCTTGCACTTCTCTGGCTTTGATTGGGGTGTGTTGGGAGTTGATTTAGCTGGGGAGGGAGGGCCACAACATAGAGAACTGGTGACACAGACTGAAAACTGGGTCTCCCTTCTTGTTTCCACCAGGCTAATGGGAGCTTTCCCTGTGCTTCAGCATGAAACCACTGTGTGAAAATGCTCACTTTGCTTTTGCTCTGAGGTGACAGGGAGAAATATTGGGGGTGGAAAGAAGCCCTGACCTCTAATAAATGACCTCTAAGTAGTAGGTCACAGCTTTCCTGTTCCTTCATGGTTCCAATGCTTAGTTTCTTCTCTGGGACCAAAAAAATCCAAAAAACAGCAGCTCCTAATTGATCATTTGAGAGGAAAAAATGGAAAAACCCTGAGATTTAAAAAAATGTCTAGACCTGCATTGAATTTATTGCTGCTCCTGTGTTTTCCCTCAGTGGAAATGGAATCCCTTTTTCAACTCTTCAGTTTTAAAGAGCAGCACCAACCCTTTTGTCCTGTCAGGGAAAAACCCTTCTGCTTCCACCCAGCTCTGTTTGCAGATGAAGGTGGTTGTTGTCTTGGGCTGCATTATGGATTTAAACAACTTCCCCAGGCTAACCAGGAGCTGCTTCTCATTTTCCTTTCTGCCAGGAATCCCAACCATCTCTGAAGGTTCAGCCTGAGGAAGGTTGGAGGGACCCAGGGATTGTGAACCCAAATGCTGAGGCAACACTGAGGGTGAGTTTAAGATACACCTTGAAGAGCTGTCACCAAATGGCTTTTGGGAGTCACAACATTCAACCTGGGCTCGTGGAAAGTGTCTCTGCCCATGGCAGGGGGTGGCACTGGGTGATCTTTAATGCCCCTCCAACCCAAACCATTCCATGATGATAATAATAATAATAATAACCACCACCACAAGAACCTGCCTGTGTGATTTTAACAGCAGAGGACAAACAGGTAAATCTGCTGCCTGGGTGTGCAAATTCTCACTGGAATCCTCCAATTCAGAGGGATGAGTTAATTTTCTTTTCCTCTCCAGTGCCACTTGATGCATCCCATGAGGAGGCACATCTGCTGGCTGACTCAGAGAGGGGGAGCATCCCATGCGTGTGAGCAGCACAAGCTGCCTCACACTCAACCTTTCTGAGGCTTTTTCGAGGGCTGGTTATGCAACAAATAAAAGGGGGGACAAATCCATCCCAGGGAAGGACTTCCAGTCAGCTTTGAAAGCAGCAATTCGGCTTGGAAACGTATCCAACATGGGAATATTAATAATGAGGGCATGTTCCTGCTGACAGTCCTGGAGACAGGAATTCTCCTCCAGTTCCTCTCTCCTTCATCAGCCAGGGAAAGAGGAGGGGGCAGGAGGGGGGCCAGTGGTGCCCCCATAGAATTATAAAGTTATTAAGGTTGCAAAAGACGCCCCAAGTCCAAGGTGTGACCAAATCCCACCATGCTCGCTGATCCATCCCATGGAATGCCACACCCACCTGATTTTTGGGCACTTCCAGGGTTATCCACTCTTTCCATGACAAAAAATGTCTCCCAGCACCCAACCTGATCCTCCCATGGCACGATTTAAGGCCTCCTCCCCTTGTCCTATCAAACCTGCTGGTCCAGGTGCCAAGAAAACACCGGGAATTGGCTTTTATTTTTTGTTTTTTGCACATTCCATAGGATTTGTAGGATCTCCCCACAGGCCACCAAGCTGAAGTGGGTGGCATTTGGCCTGTGCCATCTGGAATGGTCAGCTTAATGCTGAATTTATTACTAAATAAATCTGGGCAGTAGCCCTGGCAGTCCCTGGAACTCTGCAACCCTTCAAAGCAGTTGTGCAATGAAGAGGAAAATAAGAAGGTATTGGGAAGTGGGGTTTGGTCAGCCAAGGGCTGGGGGATAAATCAGAGATCTGCAGGGTTTGCCTGAGCTTTGGGATTTGTTTTCCTTCCCTTTCTTTTTTTTTTTCTCTTCACAAATTGTTCCTCTGCAAATTGTGGGCCCAGGCTTCAAATGGGGTATAACTGTCTCCTGCTGAAGTTTATGAACCAGTGTCACCCAGTGGAGCTCTGTTGCTTCCACCAGCTGAAATGTTGGCCTTTGGTATGTTTTTGTGACCTTTCTCATTAATCTTGCCTGATGATGACAATATATTCCTTCCTTTATGTAAGTGACCCAACATGTCCTTTGTTCTCCTTCAGACAAATTAAAATGCAGGACAGAATTAATCACTGGCACAAGAGGCCTCTTGGGATAAGGGAGGGGAGGACTCCAGGGAGGGAGTTATGGAATCACAGGGTAATTTAGGCTGGAAAAGACCTTTAAGATCATCAAGTGTGAGTATTAACCCAGCAATTGAGGGGCCAAGTCCAGCTCTAAACCCTGTCCCCAAGGAGCAGGTAAAGGTTTAGCTCAGAGCTGGGTGACCTGGGCATGAATCACCATCCATTCCACAAGGAATTGGAGCTGTGGAAGTCTGTCTCCACCATCTGTGGCGTTTTGGGACATCAGGGAGCACTTGGCTGGTACTGCTGGTGCTCATGGGAAAAGCAGGAGGCAGTTCTTTGGTCCTGGGAGAGTTGAGTGATTTGCTCAAGACTTTGCTCAGGTCATTTTGGAAAGTCTTTACCTTCTCTTTCTGTAGGTGAGTTTTAATGTTCTAATCTGGGGGTTGACACCCAACCCACCCCCTCCAGTGGAGCTCTTGCATATGAGGGCATTTCAGTGCAGTTTATTGTAAATAACAACCCACTTTTCTGGGCTCCTTCAGAACAGGGATTTTATCCCAACTGGGTGTTTCCCATTAAGACTTTTGATTTTCAAGGAACTATTTCAAACAGTCTGCAACCAGCTCTAATGACCATCAGCCAGGAGCTGTAGTTTAACCAGCACCTGCCTGAAGCTGGAGCTCCGTTTTCACCCCTCAGCACCCTGGATTTGCCCTGCTCAGACCCTCCTCTGAGGAGCCCAGACCGTCCTCCCCACGTCAGTGGAAGGATGAGGGGAATGTTGTGACTGGCAGAGTTCCAGCTCTGCGGAGCTGAAGCCGTGGGATGATTGTCTGCTGTTTAAATGTCAGAGGATCAGGGATGGCCGAGGGCAGAAGCGGCCTTTGGGCTCCTCAAACCCGCGTCACAGAGCGGAACTCGCAGAAACGCGAGGCAGGAGCAACAGTTGTGGGAGTGTCAGGATTATCCCATTGGAATTCCCGTGACTCAGCAGTTCTGCCTGACATCCCACCCCCATCCCAACTGCTGGAAGGGCCCAGGGCGTGGGGGGTTCACTGCAGAGCTCTGCTCCACACACATGTGGCCACATTTAACATGTCACGGTCAGAGCTACGCCAGGAATTCCGTGGAGAGACTTGGAGGCCGAGCTAATCCCAAATCTTCAAAGCAGAGGCACTGAACCATGGCCTGGAGAGGAAATATTTCCCAACAGCTCTTGCAGCACAACCAGCTGTGCCCTGATCCACTTGTTTAACACCGGGAACAGCTCTGAGGTCCCCGTGAAGGGCTGGTTTGGGTGCAAACCAGCCCAGTTTTATTGGCCACCACCCAACAGCCACTTCCACCAGCTGGAACCCAGCCAGGATTCCTTTAACACAAACCCTGGAACCTGGAATAGCTGTTACCCCTCTTCCCTTAACCCACTTACAAACCAGGAACACGCTCTGTCCTTGTCTTCCCACCGTGGTCGGAGGGTTCAGTCTGCAGGTTGTGAGGCTCAGTTTGCTTAAGCAAATCATGTCCTGGTTGCAAAGTTCTCCTCTCCCTGTTTCAGAGAAGGAAAAAACCTGCAGAGTTTAGTTGACTTAGTAAAGCAGGAAAAAAGAGTTATTCTTCCTGACACCCCAGTTTACCCAAAAGATTCTCCTCCCTCTTTTCTCTGCCCTTACTCTGTTCTCGTTCCCTTTTTTTTTTCATGGGTTAAATCTTGTTTGAATTTTTTTTTTTTTGGTCATTTTGTGTTTTGCAAAAATGTGCTTTGGCAGGAGCTGGGATTTTTTGGTTAGTAATCCACTTATTTTGTGGTTTAGAAAATATCTCAAATCACAGCTTGGACACGTTGCTCGCTGTCATCGTTGGCTGCTCGTGTGGCACGAGGAACATGCAAGGAAACCCAGCCTTTCATGTTGAACCACCTTCCCAAACAAACAGAGGAGACAGTTCCTGCCATGGTCAGGCTTTTGGGCTTGTAAGGGGGCTGCAAATTTGAGATAAAAATACTCACAGGTGCAATCTTGACAGAGGTAAACTCAGTATCTCATGGTTTTGTCTCTCAGTTTCTGTATTTCTATATGTGTAGGTGTAAATCATGGAATCCTGGAATGGTTTGGGTTGGGAGGGACCTTAAAATCATCCAGTTCCACTCCTTGCCATGGGCAGGGACACCTTCCACTAGCCCAGGTTGCTCCAACCTGGCCTTGGACACTTCCAGGGATTCCAGGGGCAGCCAC
>JAWWLV010027502.1:27683-38761 GCA_035041135.1 Platyrinchus mystaceus | reverse complement strand
ACACTTCCAGGGATGGGGCAGCCACAGCTTCTCTGGGCAACCTGTGCCAGGGCCTCCCCACCCTCACAGGGAACAATGGATTTAGATTCTATTTACACTTTTTGGAAGCATCTGTTCTTATCTCCCCAGTCTAAGCCTGTAGTTCAGGTCTAACCTGACTCCCAAGGAGTTCATATTCAAAAATGTGGCCTTGCCTGTGAAAAGAGAGGATCCTGGGGGCCACTTCTCCTTCTGAAATCAGCCTGGAAGTCATGTGCAAAGCAGGATTTGTCCATGAGAAATTTTTGCTTGGCTTCCCCACTGGCTCCTCCAAAAGCTGTGTTTGCAATCAGCCCCTCTCATAATTTCAATGTATTTCCTGGGTAATGAGCCCAGAGTTGATATTGCAGTAACTGAACTAAAATTCATTTTGAATTTGGGACCAATCCCCAAGGAAAGGAAACTTTGAGTTGAATGGGTATTTTAGAATAAAATAAAATATCAATGGAAACGAGTTGCTGGTTGAAGTGCCTCCAGGAAACCTGTAGGCATTGGTTGGAACTGGCATGACTGATCTAAGTGAAAATAACTACTACTTATTTTCATAAAACTAATTAATTGAACTGACTAATTAATTCATATTTACTATTAGCCAGGAAAGAGGTTGGGAGGTCTTCCCTGCTGTTGGGAAGACATTCACGGAATTGCTGAGGTTGGAAAAGACCTCTGAGGTCGAGTCCAACCTGTGCCCTGTCACCACCTGGGAACCAGCACTGAGCGCCTCATCCGCTCCTTCCTTGAACACCTCCAGGGGTGGGCACTCCACCACCTCCCTGGGCAGCCCCTTGCAGTGTTGAACACCCCTTTTCCAGGCAGAAATCCCCCCCTTAGTTCCCCCCCCGAGACATTCCCAGCGGCGCCGGTGTGTGCGCGGGGTGGGGGTGACACCGCTGGGGACGGGCTGGGTGTCCCCAGTCCCCTGCCCTGAGCTCTGGGTGTCTCTTGCAGGGGGGCTGGAGAAGCTGAGTGTGGCTCACAAGCTGCCCAAGGCCTACAGCACTGGCTTCATTGGCTGCATACGGGATGTCCTCGTGGACCGCCAAGAACTGCACCTGGTGGAGGACGCTTTAAACAACCCCAGGATATTACACTGCTCGGCCAAATAGACCCCCCAGAGACCCTCCCTTCTCCTTCCCTCCCTCCTGCCTATTGCTGTAATTATTTTCTATTTTTGTAAACTTATTGCTTTTTATATTTTTTGGGGGGGGGAGAGAGGGGAGGGGAAAAAGGGAGGGGAGGAAACACCTTTTCTTTTGGGTTATTCGTTCGGTTGCAGCCTATCCAGGTCAGGCAGACTCGAATCAAACAGCAGCAACAAAGAACAAACCTTGAACCAAGTCTCCAAGAAGTGACAGAAGAACTTGCCCATTGCATTGTAAATCTTCTTCATACTTGAAGCTTTTTTTTTTTTTATTTTGGGGTTATTTTTCCCCCTCCTCACTTGTGTTCTTGCCCGTGGGGGGAAAAGATGCTGGTGCTGGTGAGACGTGTGGGCCTTCACGGATTCACTGCCTGGCCCCAACGTCCCCTCTGCAGTGCCTGGCTGAGCAGGGAGGTGGGAATTGCCACCCTGCTTCGGGGTCTGGCTCTGCCAAGACTTCTCCTGGCCCTGTGCTCACACCCGACCTCCTTCCTCCCCCCCCTCTTCCTCTCACTATAATTTATGTGTGTAAGAATCTCAAGTGCTTTTCTCCTTCATGCTCTGTTAAAATCAGGGATGCCATGCACTGGAAGAGAGACCAAGGCCTGCTCTGAGCAGGCAGGAAAGCATTGCTCTTTGGTTGTCTTATGACTGTTTGCTGGACTGAGAGGTGCTGGGGTAGGAGGGAAACGTTGATTTCTCTGTTGGCTTTCCTCCTCCTCCTCCTCCTCCTCCTCTTGGACACGTGCAGAAGCAGCTGTGAAACCTCATTTCCACGCTTGGTGTTTACCCAGACACGTCCCAACCACCTGTTTGCCCTTGGCTGCTCTTCCCAAGAGCTTCTGTCCACCAAGCCTTGCCCTCCCGCGCGCCGGGGATAACTTGGAGCTCCATCTCCAAGGGCTGGAAGTTCTCCCCCCTCTTCCAGCACTGCCAAACAGGCCAGGAGGGCACAGGGACTGGGCCCCTCTTTGCTTTTAAGAGATCTGTTGGATGTGTCCTTCCATGACCCACGTCCATTTTCCAGCCTCCCGGCATGACTTTGCCCTCGGACGCTCCACCAGCCTGGGGAGTGCAGAGCTGGAGCCTCTCCCAGGAAGAGAGTTTGGAGTTTCACCTCGGACTTCCATGTTTTTGCAACGCCCCAGGGCCGTGCAGGGTCTTCCACGCCGTGATCAAAGCTCCTCTGGACACTGCCAGCCCAGCAGGAACAGCTCCAGCAGGAATGGGATCAGGGCTGGAGTGTTTTTTTTAATTTTGGGGGGGAGGGAGGGGATTTTTAGGTGTTTTCTTCCTTGAAAGCAAATGTTGTAGTGCCAGTGACGAAGCCAGTATGAGTGTTTGTGAGTGGATGGCGAGTGTTTGTGAGGGTCTGTCACCCAGCACACGTTTGCCTGAGGACATTGGATCTTCTGGAAGCAGGGGAAGAGCCAATGGATCGCAGCTGGGAAGGAAATGACGCTCCCCATTCGGGTTCCTTCTCCCTGGGAAGGGTTTAATGATGCTGTGCAGCATCTACATCCCTTCCCCACTCTGAGATGGCAGCTCTGTGTAAAAAACAGCTTCATGGAGTGTTCAGAACGAACCTGAAGGATCCCACCAGCTACTGAGTGTTAATTAATACCCAAGGTGCCATAATTTTGCAGTTTATCCTTCAATTTCTAGCACACCTTTCAAGGTGCCCTTTAAAAATGCTGTTTCTTGGCACTGAAGTTTTGAGCCACGAAAGGTCAAACGCCTTTTCTCAGGGTGAGCTCTGAACACGGGGGAAGAACGTGTGTAAAAACCGCTTGGGGCTTCTTTTTTCCTTCTTTTTATTTGACTCAAAGAAAATACCCCCCCCATAATCCCCAATCTGTGACATTCCTCTGCAAATCCAGTGGTTAAATATTCCATGGGGGGGAAAAGGGGGGGCTGTGCCCTCTGTGGGACGGACACTCTGCTCTGTGTGTGTGTGTGTGTGTGTTTGGGGTTGTGTGCGTGCCAAAAACCACATTTTAAGTGGCTGCTGTATATAAATTGTGGGTCCTGGTGGGGGGTGCTGTGCTGTGGAAAGGGAGGGGGGGTTCAGGATGAGGTGGAGACCCCCCCAATCCGTGTTTTGAGAAGGGGGATTTACAGCTGGGCATCGCTGATTCAGCGCTGGGCGGGTGCTCCATCTCCAGAGGGACGGGGTGGGGGGGAAGCACTTGCAGAGGAAGCTGCTAATTTTCCCGAATGCCACTCGAAAACGAAGCCAGGGTCACTGCAAAAAATCACAACCCCCAACAGCTAAACAAAAACAAAACAAAACAAAAAAAACTCTGCCTGCTTTTGCTGGGGCTTGGAAATGCCTTAAAACGAGGACGTCTGGTCGAGCATCTTGAACCGAGGTCAGACTCAGCAGTGCTCCCTCGGGGCTGTGCACTTAACTACTTGGGCTTTATTTTTAATAGCATTTGTAACATGTATGTACAAAACAAAAAAAAAAAAAAAAGAGACATTGAGGTTTGTTTTTTTTTTCTGGGTTTGGTTTTTTTTGTTTTGTTTTTGTTTTGGGGTTTTTTTTGTTTGTTTTTTAAACGTCCACGTGGCTTCATTTATAGGGTAAATTAATGACCATTGTGAACTGCTGTATGAATTCTGAAGGGCAATGCACAGTAGAGGAGCAGCATGATATAACCATTACTAACTCGTGTCTTTCGTCAATCACCATGAAATAAAGTTTGAAAACTATTAAATATGTTTTTAAGGGGCCTGTTGCTTCTTTTTTTCTTTTTTTTGTATCTCACACTGTCTCCTGGACAGATTTGCCTTAGAACCTGAGTGGCTCATGCAGGTACCTGCTGTATCTTCTGAGGCACAGGATGGGATTTTTGGGGTGTCCTGTGCAGGGCCAGGAGTTGAACTCTGAGCCTTGTGGGTCCCTCCCAGCTCAGGATATTCTCTGAGATGGACCAGCATCTCCATTCCTGCTCTGAACAGGTTTTCCTGAGGGTGCCTTTGCACCTGGCTCTCCCATCAGCACCTGCAGCATCATCTTTCTGCCAGAAAAGGGTGAGAGGTGGAGAATTTCATTCGATAGAGAGCTCCAGGTTCACCCAAGTGGGGTGAAGTGACACCAGATCATGGGTTTCCTGCCATCTGGGTGCAGCTAATTTAGCAAATGGAGTCATTTTGATACCAGCAACCATGGGAGTTGATTGGTGTCTGAATTGGCTCTTCAGTGGACAACGAGCCACCAGAGACTCAGAGTGGGAAACAACAGGGCCAGTGTGTGAGCAGCCCCAGGGGGTGCAGAGCTCACCACTGGGGCCGTGTTTTGCTCAGGATCAGCCTCCTGGGGCAGCCTCTCCTCGACAATGACTTGATTATGCCACGGCAGGCACGGGCTTGCGAAGCCAGTCCCTCTTCCAGAGACGTTTTGCCAGCTCTGCTGCAGAGCAGCAGGAGAAAAAGCCATCCTTGTGTTGGCCAGAGGGGGAAAAGAGCCCTGGCAGCTGCAGGGATTTTTTACTTCCAGGCTCGAAAAAGCCATTGTGAGGGGAAGGAGGAAGGGGGAAAGGACAGGAGCCACGCTGGGGACACGCTTGGGCAGGCAGCAAGTGGAACCTGAGGAGGGGGGAGATGGCCTGGCCGTGCTTTTGGCAGCTTCCCAGTGCTCCCAGGAACACTCCTGGCTGCCCAGCCAGCACTCACTGGGAGCAGAGGCAAACTGCTGGTGTCTCCCAGAGGAGGCAGCAAGTTCCAGCCTGGCTGTGTGAGAAGCCAAAGGTGGGACCTTCATTAGAGGTACAGAAATTTAGCAGGAAATAACCCCCCCTTTGAGTTCCAGCTGGTCCTCAGAGATCAGAGGGTGCAGCTGGGCTTCATTTCTGATGATAACCAGCTGAGAGCTGTCAGTCTGCTTGGGCTCTATAAAAGCACAGATTCACAAATAATTCAATTTACCAAGCCAGGACTCCAGGGCTGGTCATGTTCAATAAGGATTTGCATGATCCGGACATCACAAATCGTATGTTTTCTCTCTGTGATTTTTCTGCACCCCCTCTTGCTTTACATTATAAATTTTTGGGCCCCAACCACGTGTTACAGGTGGGGTTTGGTGGCTTTGGTCATACCTGCATTACAGACCTCATGTTCTTCCTCATGTCTAGTCTAAGGGATGTGAAAGTTAAAATGTAAATGGGGCCTTAATGAGGGTCTGGGTTACTTTTGGTGGGAATTTACAGCTGCCACAAAGGGTGGGATAAACACTCTGTTCCTCCTCCTCGTGCTAAGGTGGCAGTAAAGGCTGGCTGACCCTCTCCAGGGAGTCTTCACACACATCCTCATCTCCTGAGCAGATTTATAACAAGGCTTGTTTTCCAGGATGACAACTCACACACCTCCTGAGTGCTGATTGCTGCAAGGGGAGACATGGATGAACTGGCTCATTCCTGAGGGTGCTGCTGCCAGGCTGAGCTCAGAGAGCAAGAGGGGTCACACAGACCCCTCCATGCTCCATCTCCACTGCAGCAGGTGCCCCGAGGGATTGGCACATTCCCAACACCCACAAAATGGGATGTTCTGGATGCTGAGAGCTCCCAGGTCGGGGTCTGGATTGCTCTGGGGGGTTATTTCCATGGGATCAGAGCATTCCAATGGACAGGAGGGCAGGGACCATTTTCCCCAGTTACCTGCATCCCTGTTGCACAGTCGGGAAACCAGTGCAATGCAAGAAGTGGTGGGAGAACAGTTCCCGTGGTTTCCTTTTTTTTTTAACCAAGAAGCTGAACTGCTGCCTACCAGCAGTGCCCTCAGGAAGGGTCTCATCCCAGTGACACACACACACAAGTCACAGTTTGGCCTCACAAAGGAGCCTCAGTGCCCTGAGAGAAGGTCCCAGTGCCTGGGAGCCTCGAGGGGAGGGGAAAGGAGGGAAGGAGAGGACAGGGGTCACCATTATCAGGGTTGCTATTTGGCCTCTGTGGTCCTCGTTGCCCTGTGAGCAACCCAGTGGCATTCAGGGAAGCTGAAGTCAGAAATGAGCTGGCTCCTGGCTGCCAACTCCCTGGGTATTCCCCGAATAGACACGGAATTCGCTGAGTCTTATTATAGTTATAAAACTGCTATTTTTGACACTATGGGCAGACTGGTGGGGGGGGGGGTGGGTGTCACTGGCTGTGTCCTGGCTTTTTCTCTCTCTTGGACAGCTGGCTTTGTTTTCTCACCCAGCATTCATGGAAGGTGCCAGATTGAGGGCATTTCTTTGGGTTAATTTCTGTCTTTTACGTGAAGCAACGTGTATTCCACGGGAGTTTGTTAAGGGGCTCTGAATCGACACTTCAGATGGCAAAATGTGCTTTCTTTGTGTGAAGAGCACACCTGGCCCCCAGTTTATCCCAGTGGGAGGTTTTGGTGGCACCATAGATGATGAGATGAGAGTGGGGGACTCACCCTGGGGGACACTGTGCCCTCCTGACTCCAAAGCACCCCTGAGTCAGGGCCTTTCAGGGATAACAGACACGGCTGAGCCTCACCAGCCTCGGATGCTCAGTGTTTTGTGGTTTGATTCTCTATTTTGGCAGCTTTTATGAACTTTTACGAACTCAGCCCCAAAATCTGGACCTTTAGAGGTGTTTGGGTACTGAGGTACAGGTCCCCCTGTACCACACCTCAAATCCTGGGTTCAGTTTTGGACTCCTTACAAGAAGAAAGACACTGAGGGGTCGGAGTTTGTCCAGAGGAGGGAACGGAGCTGGAAAGGGGCTGGAGCAGCTGAGGGAGCTGGGAGGGCTCAGCCTGGAGAAAAGGAGGCTCAGTGGGGACCTTCTGGCTCTGCAGCTCCCTGACAGGAGGGGGGGTCGGGCTCTGCTCCCAGGGAAAAAGCGACAGGATGAGAGGAAACAGCCTCGAGTTGCAACAGGAGAGGTTTAGACTGGATATGAGGACAAACTCCTTCACTGAAAGGGTGGTCAGGCATTGGGAGGGGCTGCCCAGGGCAGTGATGGAACCACCGCCCCTGGAAGTGTCCAAAACCCGTGTGGATGTGGCACTGAGGGGCACGGTTCCGTGGTGAGCACTGTGCTGGGTTCACGGTTGCACCGGATGATCTCGGGAGGGCTTTTCCCACCGTAACCACTCCACGACTCCACTCCAAGCTGCCAAGCCCCGGGCACGATGGAGATGCGGAGAAGGCGCATCCAGGAGGGTAAAGGGCGAGGTGGAACAGCCCCAGCGAAGGGCAGCGGGGCCCGGGCGGGGCGGAGGGCGGGGATTCCCTCGCGTCACAGGGAGGGGTTTCCCCGGCCGTCCGGGCCCAGCGCCCGCCGGGGCGCGGCGGTGCGGGCAGTCGGTGCGGGACCGGGGCCGGGAGCGGAGCTCTGCAGAGCCATGACCTCCCGCAGGTAAGGAGCGAGTCGTCCCATCCTGTCCCGACCCATCCCATCTCGTCCTGACCCGTCCCGTCCCGTCCCATCCCGACCCGCGGCGAGCGCGTCCCCCCGGCAGCGGCCACCGAAGCGCCCGCGGGTCCCGGGCACCGCTTCCACCGGCTCCGGCTCCAGCTCGGACCTGCCCCCCGTCCCCGCGTGTGCCCCTCGGTTCACCCTGTCCCCGTGTCCCCGTGTCCCGTGTCCCCGTGTCCCTTTGCCGTGCCGCCGGCTGCGCGGTGTCGGAGCTCGGAGCTCCGGTGGTCGGGATAAAGTTGCACCTCCCGCGCCTTCCCCGTCCCCCGGTTGCCACCCCCGCCCTTCTCCGGGTCACCCCAAACCCTCTTGGCCCCGCGGTTTCTCCCCGGAGCACCCCAAGACCTTTGGGAGCATCCTGTCCCATTAGGCTCGGTACCCAGCGCTGGGGATGCTGGAGAGGGGACGCCAAAATAGGATAAGCATTAAAACTTGCTTGAAACGTCTTTGTGGGTTGTGAGGTGGAAAAAAAAAAGGATATACTTTGGAGCATGTGGTGTGTTGGTGGTGCCTCCCCCGGCTTCCCCCAAAGACGCTGTTGCTTCAGGGGGTTTTCTGGGTGGTGGCAGAGCCTGTGTGACTTGGGGACATCGTCGCTGCTTGGTTCTCCTTCTCTGCCGTGGCTTCACAAGGGATAAATGGGCATCTCTCCGTGCCGGGTCACACACACACAGCCCCCGCGCTGCAGTGCAGGGGGGGATTCCTACGGCTGGTTCTTCATCCCTGCGTGTCCTCTCCCCGAGACAGCCTTAAGGTGACCCGAAAAAGCCTTTGTGGCTGTTACAAGTCGAGTGTGTTCCCAAAAGCCCTGGGGAGGGAGGTGGCCCCGGGAGCAGCCGCTCAGCTCCCGGTCACTCCGGGCTGGGAGCCGGGATCGGTTCCAGGGCAGGGAGCGCTCGGTGGTGCCGCAGGACCCGGCAGGGCCAGATCATCGCAGGGGCTGCCACAACCCCCTCCTGGACGTGTAATAACTCCGTGTTCTCCTCACGCACGTTCCCGCATCTCCGGCGTTCAGGGGCTCGGTTGGTTTACGGGTTTTGGGGGGGTCTGTTTTTGCCGTCAAGCCCTGAGCTGTGTTTCGTGAGCGTCTGGTTCAAAGCGTGAAGAAGTTTAGGAAGAGGCAGCGTCTCTGTGGGCGGTGCCACGCGGAGTTACAAAACGCGCCGATGGGTGATGGGGTGAAAAGCAGAAGAGGGCTGGGAGCTGGGGCCCCTGGATTTCACTCCCAGCTCTGGCAGAGCTCCCCGTGCCCACAGGCAAGTCAATATTTGTCCATGCTGCCCTTACCTTGCTGGCTCCACCCTGCTGGGTGGTCACCCGGGGCACCAAAGTGCCAGGCACAGCACAGTGGTCGGGATGCTCCTGAGTCCTGAGGACCCTGGCTGGCCACTGTTCCTGCTGCTGAGAGGAGGCAGAGCCACGTGGGCTGGATTTTGGGGGTGTATGTGTGTTGGGGGGGGTGATTGCTCCCAACATCTGTCGCTCCATCCTTTCCACCTGTGCTGGATTTGCTGCTCGTGGTTCTGAACCACTGCTCGGGTCCTTTTTCCCCAGCCTTTCTCCCTTTGCCCACCAGGCTGCCCAGCAGGTTTTTAGGGTACCTGCCAGGTGTTTATGGCATGTTTCTGGTCCCTGGCTGGTGCTGTTCTCCCTCTGGCTCGTGGCATGGCCTGCTGCTGCTCCTGGGATCGTGAGCTGTGCCTGGGATGTGAGTGATGCTGCCCCTCCTCTGCCTCGCTGCTCAGCCACGAGGAGAGGCCTTTGCTGTGCCATAAAGATCAGGGTGGATAAACCTCACACCCCCAGCCAGCAGATCCCAAATTCCCTGTTTATTTTTCTTTTTTTTTCCCTAGAAAAGGGTTTCACAGTGCCTGGAGCACTTGGTGGCTGCCCTGTGCATTGCCCTTGTCTGCAGGGCAGGCTTTTTGCCCGACAGCCACGTTTCCTGGGATGCTGTGGCTGGGAGGGAGGGAAAGTCTGGAGGAAGTGAGTAAATGCCAGCTTCCTGAGGCTGGCTGTCTCCAAAGGTTGCTCCAGTCCTGCAGGATTGAGTGCTGGGAGCGCTGTCAGAGGTGATCAGTAGTGTGTGGAGGCACTTTGTGCTGGGCTTCTGGTGCTTTGGGGGTTGCTGCTGCTGGTGAAGCCGCTGTGGAGGAGACAGTTCCTCTGTTCATGCCCAAGTTCACAGCACCAGGAGGAGGAAACTGGCCCTGGCTGTGGATGCTGGGAGTTAAAGGACCAAGCTTCCAGTTTTGGGGACCCTGAATGAGCAGACTAATGGTGCTCACAAGTATTCTGGTGAAATGCTTCCATTTCTGTATCAGATTTCATAGAATTGTGGAATTGTTTGGGTTGGGAGGGGTCTTAAAGACTATCTTGATCCAACCACTCTGCCATGGGCAGGGCCACCTTTCACTAGCCCAGGTTGCTCCAAACCCTGTCCAACCTGTCCTTGGACACTTCCAGGGATGGGGCAGCCACAGCATCTCTGCAACCTGTGCCAGGGCCTCACCTGCAGTGACAGGGAATACAATGCCAGCCTGTGGTCCCAGCTTTCCCACTCCCCTTACCAGTGGGGAAACACATGCTTCCTGTGCTGAATCCAACTGTAAATACTGAGCTTGAGTATTTGCAATAGCTGCTTTCTTTGGCAACCTGGCTGGTGGTGGGGAGGTGGTAACTTCTGGCGCAGGAAGCAAAACCAGGTCAGTGTTTTGGCATCCTGGATGTTCAGCAACGACACGATGGGCAGGGGGTGGCTGGAACCAGGAGTGTGGATCTGGCTGGTGGCTCAAGCCCTTGGCTGCTCAGAAATACCCTCTGGCAGTTTCTGGGAGCTCTTCCTTCCCATCTCTTCAGGTGGTACCTCAGCCCTTGTGCTCAGCTCCAGCTCTAAAAAGAGCAGTCGAAAGGCACCTTTTTTTTCCTCCCTCCTTTGCTGTGGCTGCGCCTGGATCTTGGCTCAGGCTTTCCTGGTTTTCTCTCTCCGGCCAGGCTGTATGAAGACAGCTTTGGACACAGGTTTTGTTCACAGAGGATGGGAGAATCAAAGCTCAAGGGGACTTGTGTGCGTGTGCTGAGGCTGCCTGGGCAGAAACGCCTGGGGAGGAGCAGAAGTGCTTTTTCACCAGGCTCAGCTGTGGTAAATGAGGACTGGAACAGCAGCAATTCCAGGCCCCCAGCCTGCTGTTTATTTCCAGATAGGGGCAGGTCATGAAATGCAAAAATACACCGTTCTCCCCCCTTTTCCAGGGAGGGAATAAGGATGGTTGGTTAGTGCCCAAGTTCAGGGAGAGAAAACTGGCCTTGCCCAGGAGGGGTTTTGGATCAGGCTCTCGGTGATTTTCCAGCATCCTATGGTTTTCCCCAAGGCACAGCGAGCTGCTCTCGTTTTGGTCCCACGACAAATGAAGCTCTCTCAGCCCTGGAACACACTCACTTGTGGGATGCAGCTGCATCTCTATCTGCCA
>JAWWLV010027502.1:10476-27583 GCA_035041135.1 Platyrinchus mystaceus | reverse complement strand
TGGTCCCACGACAAATGAAGCTCTCTCAGCCCTGGAACACACTCACTTGTGGGATGCAGCTGCATCTCTATCTGCCAAGGAGAATTCCTCGCCGTCTGCAGCACGGGGCAGGCACAGAGCTCCGGAGAGGGAGCCAGGCTTCCACTGCCAGAGCTGCACGGGGGACCAGCTTCCCCCTGGTACCCGAGCTGCAGCCAGGTCTAAATGGGGCTGGTTTCTAGGAGATGATTCTTCTCAGGAGCCTCAGAGGCACCTGAGTGGAAGAATCGGGGCTTTGTGCTCGGCCAGCGGAGCCAGCTGGGCTCTCGCAGGTTTTTGGAGCTGTTGGGACGTGGCAAGCGAGCCAGCAGGCAGTGGGAAGGCTGCTCCCAGTGCTGCCAGCACCTGAGCTGCCTGCCCAGCAAGGCCCTTCTCCCCTTGGATGGCCAAGGCACGTGAGGGGCTCAGCAGGAACGTGCCTGTGGCTCCGCGGCCGGAGCTGCTGCTCCTCGGGAAGGGGAACAAACCCGGCTCGTGTGAGCCCCAGAGCCCAGCTGGAGATGCTTCTGGGGCTGCAAAAAGGTGGGCATTGGCATCTCCCTCTGCTCAGTGAGGCAGACCCTGCTCTCCTGGAGGTTTTCCCTAGGGCTGGCTTTTCGTGCTGGGTCTCTCGCTGACAGCGCTGAAGCAGCTGGAGGGAAGGTTTGGGTTTGAAAGGGGGGATTATTCAGCTTTTTCCTCTGCTTGGAAAGGACTGGCCAAGCCAAAGGGCTCCTTTGTGCTTGGTGCCCGCCACCTCTGTCACTCCATGAGCAAACCAGCAGCCTGGTCCCTCTCCAGGAGGGTTCTGTGAGTGGGGAACTCAGAGCTGGGAGCTTTTCTGTGCCCAGCCAGGTTTATCACCTCTCCCCATCCTCCAGAGTGTCCCTATCACCTCCCACTCCTGCCCTGAAGATGCCCTTTGATTTCCCAATCACTGAAAACTTCTTTCACCGTGTGGGTTTCCATCCCTGTCCTGAGGCATGAACAAATCCAATACCTACTTCCCAGCTCAAACCAGCCCCCCACCCCCTGGGATGTGTGTGGGAGCAGCATTCCTAAGGCTGCAGCTCTCCCAAGTATCAATTAATCCTTTCCTTTGCAGTAGAAATGTTCATTCTATTGCTTTTTTTTTCATGCCTTGACCAAAAGCAGCAGCTTGGGCAGGGCTGCACTTGCTGCCTGGTGATGGGAGTGCTGGGGAGGGATGGAAAGTGGTTCCTGCAGTCCCAGTGAGCGTTCAGGAAACGTGCGTGGGATGGAGCCTAATGAGATTACGGGGCTGCCTCTGTTTTGCAGCTTCCTGCACGGATCCAAAGGGAAGGAGGAAATTCTTCACATGAAACCAGGCTGGAAATCAGGAACCGTGTGCTTCCTGTGTGTGCATTTTTCTCTGCAAATAGCTCCTGCTGCTGCTTGTATGATATGAGAATTATGTTATTATTATTAATAATAATTAATAAGATTATCTCTCCCTACCATGGGACAGGGACACCTTCCACCACAGGTTGCTCCAACCCCATCCAAGCTGGCCTTAGACGCTTCCAGGGATGGGATATTCTGTGTCATGTTCCAGAGCTTTCCATGTGGATAAGAGAAGCTGCACCATCTTCTTTGAAATTCCCTCATCGTTGTTAACAGGGGGGTGCTCTGAGTGTCTCCCCAGCCCTGCTCTGTCCGTCTGTCCCCTCCATCTGCCCCCACAGACCCCTGTGTGGGACACAGTGAGCTCTGATCCACCCCTGTCACCTGGGGCACTGAGCAGATGCCCCAAAAAGTGCCTCAGGGAGGGGGGTCAGTTGGTCCAGCCGTGGCTGGAATCTCAGCAGAGTTCCCTCCAGCCCCTCTGGCGAGGGCTCAGAGCTGGGGAAGCCTCTCCTGGCAGGAGTGACAAAACTTTATCTCACTTTTTGCAGCTTCTTGGCGTGGAAAAGAAGAGCTGGGGGAGGAGAGGGAAGTGGAGTTCTGTAGCTGGGCTGGGGTTGGCTGCAGCTGTGCTGATTGTGCTATCAGGTGAAGAGCCTGGCTCTCTGCAGGGACCTGCTCAAGGTTCCCTGTGCCCAAGGTTCCCAGTCGGTCCTTGTTGTGGCTGGTGTTTGTCCACCTTCCCCAGGGAGTTGTGAGTGTGGATGAGGGGCTGAGCTGGGAGAAAAGGCACCACCCCAAAGGCAGGCAGCCTCAGCCTGTGGGATGGGCAGCAGCACTGAGCACCCGGGAGGTGGGTTGGAGGAGATGGGCACCCCAAGAGGGGGTAAAAAGGCCCTGGTTGAGTTGGCAAAACAAGGGTAAAAAAACAAACAACCTGCCTCAAAAATAAGAGCAGGGCACAGGCAGGAGGTGGAACGTGCAACTTCCCCCCCTGCTCCAAGGAGCTTTTGAGGTGTTTGTAAAAATGGAGTGTTTTCAGTGAGAGGGAAACCTGCTCAGAGTGGCAGGAGGCTGAGCAACACCAATATCTCTGCTGGATGCTCCCTCCAGGATGACCATGGGAATTGGGAAGCTCCTCCAGCTCCAGGCACCTGCAACAGCCTTGGGAGTTGGGATAACAGGCAGAGGAGAGCCCATCCCTCGGGGTGAGTCCTGTGACCCTCCAAGAGGGTGGGAAGGTGACAAAGATTTAATTTCAAAACAGCACCCAAAAAAATCCCTTACAAGCCCTTGGAGCAGCACCCCTACATGTGAGGGAGTTGCCAGGGCTATATTTGTCCTATATATATTTTTGGGGGTAGTTTGTTTGTTTGTTTGTTTGTTTGCTCCCCCTCTTCCTCCCACCCTCCTGAAATATTCCCACAGAAGAAATGCAACGAGCTCTGCCCCTGATTAAAATTCTAAATATAACCCTGGTATTTTTTATTTTTTTTCCTCCCTCCAGTTCTTCATGATGTGTCTCGAGGTCAGAAATAGCCCTTGGCCACTCTTCAAAGGGGTCATGGGCCCGTTGTGGGCCGTATTTTGGTCCTGTCACCCTGCCCGGGGTCGGAAATAGAACCCCCCGTTTTTAATTAGCTCACTGGGTTATATAATCCTGAAAGCTGAGGATTTCTGGCCTCAGCAAGGATGCACATGATGCCAGGGGCTGGGGCAAAGGTGGTGTGTCAGGGCAGGGACACTGCAGGAACCTCCTCTCCTGCTTTTGGCCCCGCTGCCAAGTGGGATGGAGCTGGGGAAGCCGAGATGCTCTGGCCTTACTTAGTTATTTATGTTGTGGTGCTGCTGGGAGGGGAACCTGCTGAATGAGGAAGGTCCTGGTCGATGGTGAAAGCCCCTGGACTCCTCCTGTTGCCTTAGGGGCTGGTTTTGGTTTTCCTCTGGGCTCAGGAGTTTTCTTGCCCTTGGCATCATCCTAAAAATAAGCTGTTGCCCTCCTGGCTGAGTGGGAGCACGTTTGCTTTCCTGCAGCTCAGGTCTGGATGCCTAAGTGTTATCCTACAGATCCAACAGGAAAAGGAGGAGCCAAATGCTGCAGTCAGGTGCTGGCTGCTGGCCCTACCTGCTTTTCTTGCTCCCAAAACCTTTCTCTGGGGTGCCCTGGCACTGCTGCTGCTGCTGCAGAACGTGCCCATCCTCGTGGTTTGCACTGGGAGCCCAACTGACCCTCCAGGTTCTCATACTCACAGTGAGCTGGGTTGTCTGATCTGGGGTTTGATCCCCTCACATTCAGCTTTCTGCTCTCTCCAAGTGCTTCCCTGCACTCACCGAAGTGGTTGGTGGAATCACAGGACGGTTTGGGTTCAAAGGGACCTTAAAAACCAGAGAGCCCAGAAGATGAAGAGGCCACGTGTGGAGCAGCCCAGGTTTGCCCTACACGGCTTTAAAAGCTTTCTAACCACCAGATGGAGCAGAGGAACCTAAAGAACCAACCCCAGCTGAGCTTTGGCCACGGGGCACTGAGGTGGAACCACTGCCCTACCTGTGCCTTGCCAGGGTGACCTCCTTCCCTCTGCCCTTTCCCTGGGAGGTCTCAGGGTTGTCCTGGGGGTTGTCTTGGCAGTGTAACAGGATGTGTGTTCAAGCCTCTTCTTGCCCTTTGGTCATAACCTGGTGTATGGATGCAGTTCCCACTTCCTGGAACGTCTTTGGTCAGGGCTTATTCCAACCTGGGCAAGGGAGGGATGTGCTGCAGTGGCAATGCCCTGTGTTGAACCAACCCATCTTGGACCATTCCAGCCCTGCTCCAGGGAGGGCTGGGCACAGGGAGGGTCAGGATTTGTGCTGCTGTAGCTGTGGGAACTCTCTCAGTGTTGTGTTGTCCTCTCAGCTAAGAGGAACTTGTGTGCACCTCCAGAAGTGCAGCTGAGTGAGGAGGGTGTGCTTTGGAAGGACTTGACTAGGTTGTGGTGCCCCTCCTGCCCTCAGGAAGAAGGGGGATGCAAAGCAGCTCTGGGATCTGAACAGACTCCTCCAATCCTTACAGCTCCAGTTGGGTGTTCTGGGCACAAACCACAACACAATTAAGGTTCTTCAGCCTGGTGCAAGCGAAAACGGGCTGGAATTTCCCCTGGCTGCTGTTCAGATGCCTCAAAAGCTGCCAGCTGGGTTGGGCACTGCTGGATTTCGGGAGACAGGGGCTGTGTTTGCTCCCAGTGCTGAGCCCAAGGCTGTGATGCCAGGAGGGCTCTGCATCCCAACCCGCTGGGACGCTGAGAGGGGATTCAAAGCTCCACACGGATCAACCTCCTTTTTCCTTCCCTCCCTTTCTGCTGTATCACTGCAGCTGTTATCTCTGGCATCTGCACTGTCTGCCTGTCGGGCAGAGGAGGAGTGTCTGAGTGCTAAGTAGGAAGCTGGGGTGTATTTTCAAGCTCAGGTTTGGAGGGAAGTGCTGGCGGTGAACAAAGGCAGGTCCTGTTCTAGTTGTGAAACCACTCGTTGCCCTCGATTGTTGGATGCCGGTTCAGCTCTTCCTTGTTTTCCAGGGCTGCTTTCAGCCTTGGAATGGTGACAGGGAGAGAGGATGTGGTTTTATTCCTTGGGTATTTTGTCTTTGGAAGAGCTGACCTGTTAACTGTAGGCTAATCTCAGGAGAAATCCACCTTCTGCTTGCATTGCAGGGATACAAAGAGCTCCAGAGCCAATTCCAAGCACTGCCTTTCCCAGAGATAAGTTTTTTGAGGCTTCTTTGCTGTCTCCAAAGCTCTTCTGTACCACTTTCCCTGTGTTTAGTGGCATTTCTGGAGCACTTTTCCTCACAGGCTCCAGCTGTGAAAAGCTGGAATGTCAGCCTGGAGATGGCTTTGGATAATTCTTACTCTGACACCTCTGCCTGTCTTGAAGATGGAGCAAAATTCAGTTGTTTCTGGGTGCTGGAATCTCACCAAACCCACTGAAAACTCTGGCAGGAATGTTGCTGCTCTGGGGTGACGTTTGGTGACTGCTGTACAGGCTGGTGGACGTTTGGGGTGGTGGAATTGTCGTGGACACTACATGGATACCAGCACGAGAAAACAAGGATCTGAGCATCCTCCTGGAGTGGAAGAGCTGCTCTTCCTCCTTTAGCAGGATGAGGAGCCCAGCTCTTGTTCTAGGAGCTGCCTCAGTGGGATTAATCCCTCAAAGAGCCCAAGCTCTGTGCTGTTCACCCCCTGCTCCCCATCCCTGCTGGGCTCTGGGGCACCAGCCCTGCCCAGCATTTCCCAGTCTCTGCAGCGAGTTGGGACCTCCAGAGTGCCGGGCTTTGCTCTGAGGTGGAGATCTGCTGATCCCTAAATCTCCTCCGTGCCTCAGCTGCTCTGTTGGCACATTAAAGGCTCGCCACAAAGCAACCATAATTGTGCTAAGTGTCTGCGGGATAATGGACTAAACGCTCAGGATTGCAGAGGCAGCCGCATTCCCGGCCATTTAATACCTTGACTGATGGCTATTTAGTTGTTTGCCAGCCCAGGGACGGCCTTCCCAGCTCTGCTTTCTCCTGCCCTAGGAAGCTGGTGACTCAAGGGGCTTGCAGGATGAGGCAGGAGGGAGCTGTTTGGCCAGTGTTGTGGCTGCAGGGCCGCAGTGATCCCGAATTTGCCAGCACTGGGTGCTGTGCTCTTCCTCCCCAGCTTGCTGAGCCGGGACAGGGGAGGCCAGTGGTGGTTTGGAAGAGTGGAATTGTCCTCTTGTTGCCACAGCCTGTGGGACTGAGAACACGAGTTCTGGCTGCCCTTCAGGGGTGGTCTGGGGAGAGGTCTGTGTGCCTGAAAGCTTGTCTGAATATCCCAGTTATACCACGTGATGCAACAAAAGATGTTTTCTCTCCCTTGCTGTCTCTGGACATTGGAGGTGCTTGGGCTGTCTGACCTGAGGCACCTGGGCTGGTGGCTGAGATGTGTCCCTGCCTAGTCAGGACCACCACAAACACCGAGCTACCCTTCAAACTCAGCCGATAACACCTTACCTACTCATCTCAAAACCTCTAATAGGAGGAGGAACCTCTTTGGAACTCCCTCCATCCATGGCAGTTTTCTGGCCTGTGCATTACGGATAGTTTTGCTCTCATGAAGCAAGTCAAAATTAAATGGCAGGCCCACCTGCCAGGGAGCTGGAGCATTAAAAGTACCTATCAGCAGGCAGCTTCTGATTTGGGTTCTGCTCTGCATCATCCCCTGGACTGACTGTTTCCCTCCATCCCTGAGGAAGGAACTGGACTCTCAGTGGTGGGGTCTGGGTGCTCCTGGGAACTGCCCAGAGCAAGCTCAGGAAGGGGGTGCAGAGCAGGAGGCCCAGCTGTGTGTGGGGAGCAGGGCAGGGTCTCTGTGTGTCCCCCCTCCCCAAAACGCTCCCAGGAGCAGAGGGAAGGTGCCAAGTGAAGACCCCGCTGCGGAGGGCGGAGCCGAGCGAAGGGCAGGCTTTGTAAGCTCAAATTAGCCCCGAAAAGCCAGCGGGGATGCAAAGACGCTTTGGGAAACCTGAGCATCCTGAAGGTTTCTCCTGAAGGAGGGTGGCAGCGCTGTCCCCGCAGCTGGTGCTCTCCCAGGCGGTGACACTCCTGCAGCACGGAAGGTCTGGAGCAGAAAACTCCGCGGCTGCTTTGCAGGGTGGGGAGGAAGATGTTGTAGGAAGGGCTGCCCGGAGCTCCGTGGAACAGAACTCTGCCCGTTAGTGGCTCTTTCTCCTTCTCCTTCAGCCCTGGCTGCCCCGGGAGCTGACAGGCAGATGTCGTCACGCCCCGGTGGTGGCTGCCCTCACCATCCCCTGCTCACCACTCCACTCACAGCTGCTGCCTGGCTGCCGATAAGAGAACGAGATGACTTCCTTTTCTTCTCCCCACCCCTGCTCCCTTCCACAACAAGCCGGGTTGTTTTGGGGTAAATAACTCGCTGTCACTTCACTTGAAAGTTTCCAGGCTCTGCCTCCCTGCCCGGCGCTCCTGGAGGATGCTGGAGGCTGGAGTGTTCCTAGGAGGCAGCAAACTGCCCTCTGCATCCTAGAGCAGCTCTGCCCACCTCCCAAACCCTCCGAATCTTCCTGCCTCTTGAGCTGCCCTGTGGTTTCTGTGGACTAACCAGTCTCTGTGCCGGGTCAGGAGCCTTGACCAGTTATGGTGAGGTAGGAGATCCGCTCTGTCTCTGTGTGTGTGTGTGTGTCTGGCTTCTATTTTTAACAAAGCTGATTGTTCTGAGGGGGAGCAAAGCGAAGGGGAGAAGGTGTGGAGGTCACGGGTGTCGCTGAGAGCGCACAGAAAGGTGCCACTCGTGCTGCAGCAGCTGATTAACAGCGAGCACCCCGGGAGGCGCGGGTGCTTTGGAGTGGGAGAAGTGATTAACAGAGCTCGTTAGCGAATTGTCTGCAGAAGGGCAAGGCTCTCCAGTGGAAACTTCCCTCAGCTGGCCCTGCAGCACATGGTGACTCTGTCCTTGTGCTGCCTTCAGCACTGGGAAACGGTGCGTTAGCAGTTTCGTTTGTGACTGCAGCTCGTGTGGCTCGCGGTGCTGACTGCGGCCCGGGAGAGGTTATCCCTGCCTGGGCAGGATGTTATTTCGTGCTCTCATTAGATTTTTATCTCGTGTTACCTTGCTGTGTTAAAGAGTTCTGCCTTATCTCTGCCTCTCGTGCCTGTAGCTGAGCACGCTTCTCGTGGGCTCGGTGACTCGGGTTGGAATATCCTGATTTCAGGGGGGGATTGACGTTCTCCGGGGGGGTTTTGTAGCTACAAAGTGCATGAAATGACAGCATTTAGTCAGACGGGTGGTGTGTCGAGTGATGAAGGTTATATGGGGCATGAACTGCAAGGCAGTGAAGCTTCTGTGGGGTGTGAGCTGGAAAAGGCTGTGCTGGAGCAGGGAATGGGGTGTGAAATGATCCCTGTGCCGGGCTGGGAGGCTCGGCAGGCAGTGCACGTGTCTGGAAGGCTGAAAAGGCGGGGGATGGATCCAGGGCGGGACCTGGGCTGTGCCTGAAGCAGCGTTTGAGGCTTTGGGAGCAGTTCTTTGCCCTGGAGTGCCAAGTGGAGCCTGCCCTGGGTCTTCCTTCCTTCCTTCCTTGGGCACAGGCTGCTCTCAGCGCTCCTCAGGGATCCAGGTGATGGAAGCAGCTCCAGCCTGTTGGTACTTTACATTCCCTGGGGTATCCCAAGAGCATCCCAAGGCTCCTGCCCCACCCTCGTCTCAGTGCTGCTCTCTCAAGTGTTGCAGGAGGGCTGCTGTCTCCGTTTCTGCTCACTGGGTGCGTTCTGCTTCACTGGATCAGAGCAAGAGCAGCTAAACAAATACTTTCCTGCTCCAGGAGGAAGCCTGTCAGTCAGACAGCAGCTGGGGCTGGCTGCTGATAGGTGTTTTTAATGCTCCAGCTGTCTGGCAGGTGGGCCTGCAATTTTATTTTGACTTGCTTCATGAGAACAAAACCATCCGTAATGCACAGGCCAGAAAACTGCCATGGATGGAGGGAGTTCCAAAGAGGTTTCTCCTCCTATTAGAGGTTTTGAGATGAGTAGGTAAGGTGTTATTGGCTGAGTTTGAAGTGTAGCTCGGTGTTTATAGTGGTCCTTTGAGTAGAAAAGGTTGGTTTAAATATTAAGTTTGTTTCAGAGAATTAAATCAGAAAATTTGAAAACCGCAGCCAAAAATAACAGCCTCGCACACCTTTGGGGCTGATGCTGCCAAAACAGCTGCAGGGCCTGAGCTACACCTTTTTTTAATTAAGAGAACATGGGTGTAAATCCTCTGGGCAACTTGGAGGAGCCCCAGCTGCCATTTCCCTGCTGGTGCAGGTGAGCATGGCTGGGTGTTGAAACACTCCTTGGCCTTATAAAACTGGGTCTGCCTCTCCCATTCTGGGAAAACTGAGAACTGCCAGGCAAAATTGGTGTCTTCTTCCCAGCAGTTTCAGCTGCTGCCCCTCTGGGAAGCCCTCTGCTCCTTGGGAATGTGCTCCATGGGAATATGCACTGTTTTCCCAGGGAAGCAGCTGGTGCCTTGTGGTCTTTCCTTCAAGTCCCAGTGGTTCTCTGCAGGTTTTAGAGGTGTTCTTCCCTTCCCCCCCAGCTCCTTCACACCTGGATTTTACCAGCTGTGAATGGCACTGATAGGCTGAGAGCCAAATCCTTCTGGGATATGGATGATTCAGGGGGAGAGGTGGCAGGTTTGGGATTTGTCCTCGATCAAACACCGTCCTCTGAGGGAAGGTGGACAGATCACTCACCCTGAAGTCCCTGTCTCAAGCCTTTACTACACTAATCATAGAGTTTAAGTTTACCTGACACCCCTCTGCCCAGATTCTTTGGGTGTCCCATCCTGACCCACAGTAAGGATGTTTCCAGACCCTCCTTTCTGCTGTGACTCCATCCTTGGGACGCCCTGGTGTGAGTCTGTTGGTAATGCCTGGAAATTGGTGGGGAATGGACACTGTGATGCTCCACAGCAGGAGCTCTGGCATCCAGGCAGGGGTGTGTAATGTCTCCCTTTGGCAGTGAAGGTGTAAGCTAGCACTTGGGGTGGGATGCTGAGCTCTCTCAACAGCTCCTTCCTTCCTGCCTTCAGTTTGGAGCTTGAACTTCTCATCCTGTGGCTGGACAGGACCAGCTGGAGCCTGATGGGTGACAAGTCCTTCTGTGCCTAGAGCTGGGGAATGTGGGTGCAAGGACACCCAAATCTGCGGGCAAACAGGCCCACTCTGGTTTGCAGGGAGGGGTCAGGCAGACTTTGCTGCCTGTTAAATGTCCCCTGGGCCACCACTGTGTCCCAATCCTTCTACACCCTCTGGGTGGACTCAGTTGGCCAGAGAGAAGACCCAGAGCTGCTGGGTGAGTCAAGGTGAGCACACAGGGAGTTGGAACGTTGTGGGAAATGTTTGGAGCGAGGGAAGAGCTGGAGCAAAGTCTGTGCTTGATTTTCCACAAGCTGTGGCTCCCAGACCGGAGCTGTGAGACCGAGTGTTTGCAAACTGACGGAGCAGGAGTGATGAGGGGCCTCCAGAACGGCACAGGCACCGTCCCCTTCATCTCTTGCACGTGTGCACCAGCCCCTGGTCTGCCTCAGCCCCCTGGGGGTGCAGTGCTGGGTGCAGGAGGTGCTCTCTGGGCCGGGGTGGGAGGGCACAGCAGCTCAGGGTCAGGTGCCCGTCGCTGTCACATCCGTCACGCGTGACCCCACGGCCCAGGTCACACACTGGTGCTCTGGTGCCTGTTTGCTCTGCTCCTGTGGAGCACTCTGCCCTTTCTGCCTGCAGATGATGTGGGGTTTTGCGTCCTGGGTCTTAATTTTGTCCGTGGCTTCCTTTCCTTGTCACCGCCGAGCCTTTATCTGGGCAGCGCAAGACAGTGATGGTGGAAGGGGCTTTTCCCCTATCAGGAGTGTGGGATGGGCTGTGAGGAAGTGCCAGTGATAGGCAGAGCCCTGGAATGTGTGCAGGCTGGGGAGACCAGGCTTTGTGCAGCCACTTCAGCCTGGACTAACCTTGGCTGAGGGAAGGATCACCGGAGAGAAGGAGCTGGGAAATCAGCACCTCCCTTTAGACCTGCTGAGCTTCCCCTGCCTTTCCTGAAGCCAGGCAGAGCCGTGTCCCTAAAACTAGGGCTGGAAGATGCCATTAGAACGGGTGTGTGAGTGGCTGAGTGTGAGAAACGGGGCAGTGTGTCCCTGTCCAGGGCTGCTCTGGGCTGGTTGGGACAAGGAGCCTCCGTGGAGCTCAGGTGAGGTGCTCTGGGTCCCACCCTCCCCACCTGGAAAGTGCTTGTTTGGGTGAAAAAGAGAAATAAGAACAGTATTTTAGCTCTCTTTTTCTCCCCCAGAGCAAGGCTGTCACAAAGGGTGCCTGGAGAGCAGGGTAAGAACGTGCCCTTCTCCCTGGGAAGTTCACCCAGGCTTCCTCCACACAACCCTGTGGGCTGTGCTGCTCTTTCTGGGTTTTTCTCCTGGAAGTTGCTGGTTTTGAGCTGATGACCTGATTCATAAGCCAGGGTTTCCCAGGGTATCCCTGTTCCCAGGGGTAACAGGTGACTTGTGTGTGATTGCATTTTGACCCTTCCCAGCTCAGATCAGGGCCTTGTTAGAGAGGTGAACTTAGAGCAGAGAAGCCAAGGGAACCCTGGCAGACTTTGCCAAGCAAATCTGGGACCACAGAGATGCCAACTGCTCCAGATGATGTGTTTTCCTGTGCATCCATCCCAGGCAGAGGAGTTGATGCATCCCCTTAACTGGCTGCTATTTATGTGACAGGAGTTTTTCGTGGTGCTTGTCGTCAGAGTGATTTCTGCCTGTTCTGATCTCAGCCAGATTGAACAAGCTATTTAATTCCCTGGGCAAAAATCATCGCTTTGGGCACCTAAACAACTTGAAACCCTTTTGCTGAGGGGCTCTGGCAAGATCATGGATGTGCTGCTGGTTTTGGGAGGTGAGCTGGATGGTCCAGGAGGGGAATGAATGGGACAGCACGTGGAGAGAGGGAGATGTGCCAGGGACAGGCATGGACTGGAATAATTTAGATAAAGGGACTGAATCATGGGGAGTTGATGAGTGCAGACTGCTGTGTGTGTCAGGGAGACAGGACAGATGTGAATTTATATTAATTAACAATTAGTGCCAGCTGAGGCTCCAGAGCCAAGTAAATGGAAACTGTCTGCACCAGCTCCCTGCCAGGAGGGTGGTGCCTGCTCCTGTTTCTGGAAGGAAAGAGCTCCTGGAGTGCTTTTCCTGCTTTGTCTCTGGGGTTTGGATGTGCACTCTGCTCTTCCTGCTTCGGCCAAAGCCACCCCCTCCCCCAGGATGGGTCTGTCCAGCACCTTCCTCCAGGTTCTTCAGGGAACGAGGTTGAAACCGGAATTAAATGCCAGGAGTCATAAAACTGCTCTTGGTGATGCAGTTTAGTTAATCCCTGCCTAAACCCAGGGGTTTTTTTGGTGGAAACTGCTGTGCCCAGGCTGTTCCTGTGCATGTGACACTCGTGGAGAAGCTCTTCTCAAGAGCTGGGTGTGAAACCCTCGCTGACGGGAGGGTTTGAGCTTCAAACCAGAGCGTGGGTGGTGAGTTAAACCCCTCTTTGTGACACAGAGCAGCTCTGGGTGCTCTGCAGCTCCCGCCAGCTCAGTGGGCTGAACTTTCCATCGCTGCAGCCTCAGGTGATTCAACCCCCCCGTGGGTGGGTGAAGCATCACTGGGGTGTCCTGCAGCAGGACAGTGGGCTGGGGTGCTCCAGAGACTGCTGAGGGACAAGGGGAAATTGCCCTTGCCTGGATTTTGGGGTGCCAAGGGCCTTGAAAAGCCACCCAGAAGGCGGTGGGTGCAGGAAGGGAATATCCAGAGACATGGAGAGAGGGCTTCCCTCCAGGGGTTAGGGCTGGGTACCCACCCTGCTGAGGGGCTGAGCGGTTCCTACAGCCCAACACAACAGGCTGATGGATCTTTACATTCCCTTTGAATGGATATGAAGTGTCTGGATCCCTTCTGCAGCTCTGAAGTGTTTGGGTTTTTTTTTTTTTTCCTATTTGCTGAACAGGAAATTTAGCCTTGCAAAGAGCTGCACTGCCCCAAGTTACACCTGCTCTCACGAGCCTACAACCTCCTTGTCTGGAGGAATCCTCAACTGATTATTTGCCTGGCTGCCTCCAAGGGCAGGGTCCATCCTCCTGGATCCTCCTGTGCTGCTTTGGAGCTGTGGGAGAGAAGGGGAGAAGAAAGGTGGTGGTCTGGGATAACTTGCTTCCATCTCTTTTGGGGCCTCACTCAGGAACTTCGTTGTTTACCTGCAGGTTAAAGGATCATCCCAGCACAGCTCTGTGTTAGCTGGGAGCTGGATCATTTCCAAGAGTCCCTCTGGATCAGGATGCTGGCACCCTGCTTCCCCGGTGCCACATTGTGAACCACTGCTGAAGTATCCTTTTGGATACGGTGCTTTTTATCCTTCATCCACTTTGTGGGGTGTTTGCTGGAGCTGTTTAGGGTTTAGGGTACAGGATTCCCGGCCAGGCTTTTAAAACTGCCTTGTTTTATGGATTTCTGAAGGGTGTAACAGTGTTGCTCAACTATTTATCCTGTTTTATCCCAAGACAGGAGCACAGGGATGCATTCCAGCAGAAGAAAGCATTCCTGCTCATGTGAGGGAGGAAATGACTAACAGCGCGTGGAAACGATGACTCTTTAGCAATTAGAGAGAAATTATTTGATAAATTTTTAACAGGGAGAAAGAGTTCCTTTTCCAGGGCTTCTGCTGAAATGTTGCTGCTGTATTCAAGCCAGAGGTACCTGTGTCTGATTTACCTGGAGCTTGAGGGGCTGTGCCCCCACTGTTGGTTATGTTGGATCAGTCAGAGGGGTTTTTTTTGTGGTGCATGGGTGGCATCAACATCAGGGTTTTCCTTTTGTGGGAGTGGATAAATCCCAGCTGGATAAACCCATCTCTGTCTGACCTGTGCCCACGTTTGCTGGTGCTGGAATAGGATCATGCCCTGGTGTGCAACGGCTTTTTGTGGTGGTGGGAGCCGAGAGCTGGCGAGGAGCTGGTGCAGCCTGAGGAGTGAAGAGCTGGAGTTTGGAGGGTCTTCTGACAAGAAAAGTGGTGTTGAGGACACACCATGCTGGTGACTGCCACCCCCCTGGCACCCTCAGCCCTGCCAGCTCTCTCAGGGTGGGTTTTCTGGTGTCCAGACCCTCCTGCCTGGTCTGGACTCTCATTCACTGATCCAAGTCCTTCCCCACATCCCAAGCACTCAGTGACCCACTGCACAGTGATGCTTATTATTTGCTGACATCAAAACATGGCCTGATGTTAATAATGGACTTTTTTTCCCTATCGTGGGGGTCTAATTTGGATCCTCTTTAGTTGCTTTCCTTCTTGGAGTGTTGAAAGCTGAGAAAAAGAGGCTGAAAAGGGACTTGTGAGTCGATTTTGTGGCTGTGGCCAACAGCTGCTGCAGTGGAAAGGGAAGAGAGTTGTGGTCCTCCCAAGTAGGAGGGAGGTTGGACATAACTGTTGCCTGTTCCTTGTGGGATCCTGTTGCCTTGGATGCTGGAATATTTACAGCCCCAGCACCTCTGCCCTCTCCTGGCACTGACAGAGGTGTCTGTTCTCAGCATCCCACAGCATCCAGCTGAGCATCCCAGCACAACCTGTGTTCTGGGCAGCCTTTGGGGGGTGTGGGCACTGTCCCACAGGCTGGGATGTTCCCTGAGCTGGTGTGTCCAAGAGCTCTCACCCCACTCCCATTACCAGAGCTATTTCCCTGGGTTTTCCCTGCTTTTCCCTGGCCCAGCAATGCCATTACTGCCATTAGCATTCAGTGGGAATGCTGTGTGTGGCCTCTGGCAGCCTGGGGTGTCCCTGAGCTCCATTAAGCCCCATTAGAGCATTCCTTCCTCTCCCAGGAGCAGCTCTGGGGCCCAGTTAAGTGCTGGCCCTGCAGACAGTGGGTTTATGAAAGGGTGTCACTTGTGGGATGTCAGGAATACAGGCTTGGAAACGCTGGGATTCCTGTTTACCATCTGTTTCCACAGCCCTCCTGCTGCAGAAATTCAAGGACCTGCAGTCAGAACTGTTTGGCTCGTGGTGGCAGGGAGGAAATCCCAAATTGTGGAGGAGATGGTGACATTTCTTGACCTTTTCTGTGTGTACCTCAGAGACAAACACACTCTGTTTGTAGGGTGGGTTTGGGTGTATTTCCTAACACAGGCATTTCTCTGCCTCCACTGAGATAAACTTGCAAACCCTTTGTGGGGGGGACACACACAGTGTGTTGGCTAAATCTGACCCAGGAGCAGCTGTATCCCAGATAAATGCTTCCAGATATTCTCCTCCTGAAAACCCACATTTCACTTGCTTGGAACACTAAACCTCCCAGTTTTCAGTTGTTTAGCTCAGACCTCCAGGGACTCCTGTAAATTGTCCTTTCCTCTGAAGGGGGGTTTGACTGTGCAGCCACTTCTCTTGCAGCTGGTGCTGCCCCAAAAATCCTCTAAATAACCCCCCCTTGTTACCATCCAGCGTTAATTGTGGCTCATCTCCTCTCTGCTCACGGGGAATGTTCCATCAGTGCTGTGCAGAAATGTCTGCTGGAGCGTGACCTAAAGCTGAGCAACACTTTCAGAACCGAGTGCCTCTCGTTTTGGGGTGCTCTGTGTGGCACTTGTGAGATTACTCAAAAGAGCCTGGCATTTAGAAAGTGGATTTTCAGCAGCTTCTGAAAAAGGGGAAAAAAAAAAAAAGGAGCTGTAAAACTGGTGCCACGTGGGGAATCATTGGTGTAATGTGCATATTTAGTACTCATCAAAGCCTGGGGAAACACCAGTTCTTGTGATCAAGGAAACTTGATGGAGACTGATAGCACAGAAATTAGATCAGGAGGTGGTTTGATGACGCTTAAAATACAAAGATTACATTAAAGCAGCACAGAAAATGATGAAACATTTTCCCCCCTCGGGGTGAACTGTCTGTATTTCCCTTTTCCCTGTTCCATGGCAGGAGGGTGAGGAGAGGGACAGGACCAGGCTGTGCCTGCAGGTGGAAGCACAGCAGGCTGGGGTGAATCACTGTCTCACGTGTCCCTTCTGCACTTCACAGGTGGTTTCATCCCAACATCAGTGGAATTGAGGCCGAGAAGCTCCTCCTGACCAGGGGTGTCCATGGCAGCTTCCTGGCCCGTCCCAGCAAGAGCAACCCCGGGGATTTCACTCTCTCTGTCAGGTAAGAGGCAGGTGAGGAGAGGAGCAAGGGCTGGATGGAGCTCTCCAGGCCACCTCTCTGTGGCAGCACATGAAGCCCAAGGCTCGCTGAGCTCTCCCCATGGCTGCAGAGGCTGTGCCAGGAGCCACACTCTGCTTTTTCATCCCTGTGGGCTGCACGTGCCCCTGTCCTGCCAGGGCTGGGCTCGTGGCACGTGTTTCCCTGGTGTTGCCAGAGGAGGGAAGATAACAAGCCCACTCATTTTCTGGGGAGAGCATGTTCAGTCCCAGCAGGAATTCCAGAGGACCTAAAATGTAGCTGCCTTTGGGAGAGACTCGTTTTCTGTGTCTATGAGGGATCCCAGGATCACCCCCAGAGGAGGGTGAGCTGCTGCCCAGCCTCACCACGGCCGAGTTCCCTTTACCACCACCTTCCCCGTGCTCCTGTCTTCCTTGGCACCAAGGCAGTGGCAGGAGGAGCAAAGCTGCAGTTCTGCCAGTGTGGTCTTTGTGACTGGAAGCCCCTGAGGGGCATCCTGAGGGATGCAGTGGAGCAGAACCACCTCTCTGGAAGGGAAAAGGCAAAGAGTTGCATCACCCAGTGAGTCCCTGAGAGAAAAGCAGGGGGTTCAAGGCATGAGTTTTCCCCGAGCACCCTCCAGCTGGTGCCTTGCAGGGAAATAGCTCAGCAGAGGCTTCTCCAGGCACTTGCACACAGACCTGTTTTGTAACACGGGCCTCTCTTTTGTGGCGGCTTCCGTTTAGTTCAAACAACCCTCGTTTTGTTTAGGAAACTCCAGAGAGTTTAGAAATCCCTTGACCCAGCGCTGTGTTTGGAGAAACTCCGTGCCAAGGACAGGCTGGGCAGAGCTCTTCCACCTGGCAGGACACTCGAACCTCACCGTGACGGCACATCCCACAGGAGTGATGCCAAGTGGCTCTGCTGGGGCTTTTCCCCTCTCCTTGCTGCCTCAACCACTTGGATTAAACCCCTCTCGGCCTCATTTCTCCTCCCTTTTTTC
>JAWWLV010027502.1:0-10376 GCA_035041135.1 Platyrinchus mystaceus | reverse complement strand
GGGAAGGGAAGAATTCCAGGTGGGAAGGGAAGAATTCCAGGTTTTCCTGCGGGTGTGCTGGGTGGGGAGCGTGACCTCACTGGCTCCCCAGTAATCTCCCCATCAGCAGTGGCTGGGAGTTAATGAGAGAGGCAGGAAGTGCTTCTAATTAGAGTGGAAAATGAAGTGCTGGTGAGGAAACACGTGGGGCGTTGGGGGTGACGGCCCAGTGAGCTCAGGGGCCCCTTCCACGTGTTGTGTGCTGGGGGAGGGAAGCACTGACAGCCCCTGAGCTGGGACAGTGCAGGTTGTGCCATATAAAAATCAAATGGAATAATAAAAATATATGGAATGCATAAATTATGAAAATATAAATAGATAAATATATATAATATAAATAAATATTAATATATGCTATATAAAATATAAATAGATAAAAAGATATCAAATATAAATAGATAATAATATAAATAAATATTAATGTATGTTATATAAAATATAAATAGATAAAAAGATATAAAATATAAATAGATAAAAGTATAAATAAATATTAATGTATACTATAGAAAATATAAATAGGTAAAATATATAAAATATATAAATATAAAATTTAAATAAATATTAATGTATACTATAGAAAATATAAATAGATACAAATATTAAATAAAATTATATATAACATTTAAATAAACATGAATGTATACTATAGAAAATATAAATAGAGAAAAATATTAAATATAATTATATTTAAAATTTAAATAAACATGAATGCATAGTATAGAAAATATAAATAGATAAAAATATTAAATATAATTATATATAACATTTAAATAAATATGAATGTATACTATAGAAAATATAAATAGAAAAAATATTAAATATAATTATATATAACATTTAAATAAATATGAATGTATACTATAGAAAATATAAATAGATAAAAGCTATGAAATAAAAATAAATCTGTAAAATAGAAATATAAATATGTACTATATAAACTATAAATATATATTGGTACAATCTATGCAATATAAATAAATAGAAATGTTTACTATATAAATATATAAAATGTAAGTACATAAAATTATAAAATATAAAGAAATAGAAATGTGTACTATAGAAAATATATAAAATATAAATTGATAAAATCTATAAAATATAAAGAAATAGGAATGTATACTTTAGAAAATAAAAATATAAGTGGATAAAATTTATAAAATATAAAGAAACATATTATATAAAACATGGATAAAATATATGAAATATATAAAAAAATGAAATCTAAATCTCATCAGCTCTTTTCCCCACTGTGATGGCCCCAAAAACGTGCACCAATGTTCTTGGGAATTCGAGCTGCAACATCTGATAGAGCAGAGAATGAGAAGCTTTTATGAAAGCCTGGGCAGTTTTCTTCCCCTTTTCCCTGTGACAAAGATGGAACAATGTGTTATTATTCTCATCTAGAATTATATCCTGACAGAGCTCTTTTATTTTTTTTTTATCTCTGAACTGGACAGGTCTATATATATATATATATATATTTCTTCCTTTCTGAGAAATAAAAGGTTTTCAAAGGAAACAATACAGATACCTTTGAAATAGTGCCTGAAATAGAGGTGTCAGTAGGAGAAAGTACCTTTAGGAAAACAATCAAACCCTCTTCCTCCTTCTTTTAAACCACCTCCCCCCCTGCACTTCAGCTTCTTCCAGGGCTTTTGAAAGGCAGGGAGGGGAAATGCAGCTCCCTTCCCTTCTTCTGGAGAGGATGTGGGCTGGGAGGAAGGCAGGGACTGCAGTTTGGGCTGAGCAGACCACACACCGTGTGCTGGTGTTTGTCCAGGCACATCTCCCCCAGGACAGGCAGGGCAAGAACAGTTGCAGGAGTTCTGCAAAGTTTTCCCTGGAGCTTTGAGGCTGCTTTCTCTTCCTTTCTGTCCTCTCTCCTTCCCTTTCCCCCCACATCCTTCCCTCAGCTCCTGGTCCAGGCTGCTGGCAGCTGCTCCCAGGCCAAACCATGGGCCAAAAGTGGATTTATTGGCTCGTCTTATCCTTTGGGCTCTGATTTGGAGCACATCAGCAGGGAGGGAAGTGGCCTGGCAGCTCCAACAGAGGAGAGGCACTCTGAGTAAGGCTGGAGAAACCTGTGCTTGCAGCTGAGCTGGCTTGTTGTGTCCCCTGCAGATGCTGCAGCACTGCTCCCTGCAGGTATTTCCATACCCAGCTCCTCTGGGTGGTGGGAGCAGGGTTTGATGTTCAGGGCATTTTATGTGCACATCCTCACCAGTCTTGGATTCTGTGTCGGCTCACATTGCCTACCTGGTGCTGGTTTTGCTTCTGACAGGGAATGTTTCAAAATTTAGTAGTGATTTTGAACAAAATAAACCTCAGTTTGGAAGTGAGGGCTGCCTGGGGGGGAGAAATGTGGGACCCCACTCAGGAAACTGTCTCCAGGTGCCCCGTGTTTCCTTGCCTGGGATCTGCCAGAGCACATTCTCAGAGGACCAAATATTTACAGTCACTTCTGAAGAACATGAACAGCTTCTTCCAGACCTGGCCAGGTCCAGGGAACAGCTTGAACAAAGGAAAAGGCATGTTGAGGGTTTGCCTAAGTGGTGCTTGGCCCGTGGCCACAACAGCAATGGAAATGTCAAGACAGTTGAGAACCATCCGTCAGGACCCTGTTAATTTGGTAATTGGGACATGTTTTATGGGAACAGCTCTTATCCTGGCTCATGGATGCAGGACAGAGCTGCTGGGAAACAAACTCTGCTCAGAGCTCAATCTCCCACAGTGATTTCCCCACTAACACCGAGCATTCCTTCCTGGAGGTAACTGGGCTCTTCCTTCCCAAAACACGAGTACAGATACACTCTGGGTGCAGGTTAAGACCTGCAATCACAGAGGATTTTATAGAATCGTGGAATGGTTTGGGTTGGAAAAGACCTGGTGCAGTTATTTCTGACATTTAAAGTGGTTTTTTTGCCTTGAGTGACAAAAAAATAAGAGTCTGCTTGGGTTTTCTGTGAGTCCTGTTGTTACCGTCTGTGTTCTGCTTCAACAAAAGCAGCCTGGTGGCCACTGCAGTGTGGACTCAGATCCACAGGTGGGAATATTTTGGATCAGGAAACCCTCCTGGATATCTAGCTAAGGAGCTGTGCTGATGGTGTAAAGAAGCTTAGCTTGGAATGGAGGCAGCTCTCACAGAAGCTGCCAAAAAATGGGGCTCTGCTGATTAATCAGTGCTGCCTCCCTGTCCAGCTCTGTGTGGCTCAGCCAGATGTGGCCGTGCCCTCCAGCACGGGCAGCTGAGGCATTTTAGGCACCTCCTTTGTGCTTTATTTCACCAGTCAGAGTCCAGGGCACAGTTCAGGGGATGCTGCTGCTGCTGCACAGTCCAGTTTTGGTGCCCAGTTTGGAGCTGCAGGCCTTGACATGGGAAGGAAATGGGCACTGATCATTGTCCTTTGTGTTTATAGTGACCTTGAGGGCTCGGGGTGGGGGGGGATGAATGATCTTGATTGTCCCTCTGCTTCTCATCCCTGAAGGGCTCACAGGCCTCGGGGTTGGGGCTGTGAACTGAGCCTTTGTGGGCTGGGCTGGGCTGGGAGATGGGGATGGAGCTGTGGAAGGAAGGGAGGTTTTTGAGCCTCGGGTTGAAAACAGTGTGTGCTGTTTTTTTCTGGGCTGCACAAGGGCTCTTCAGGGGCAGCTGCTGCCATGAATGGCAGAAGCACTGGGTGTGCCAGCCCCTCTTGGAGAGGAGGCATTGTCAGCGTGTGCTGGCTGGGGTGGGAATTTCACAGCCAGTTCTCATTCCCATCCAGTGAGTTCTGCTCATCCCCTGCGTGCCAAACTTTGAAGTCTGTGCCTGCAGAACAGCTGGGTTTGGGGTGGCAGCCAGGGCAGATGTGTCAGGGGGAGTTATCCATGTCTCTCTGAACACCCAGCAGTGCCACTTTGCAGCTTCCCCTGCTACAGATGGTTGGCTTCTGTCTCCAAGACTTTGTTCTCAAGGTGCAGCGTGACTGTTCAGGCTCCAGATGCAGCTTTTCCCACCTCAGGCCTGACTGTCAGCGTTTTCCTGGTTTTATTCTGCTGTTAACGTGGGATGATGGCAAGAAAAGGATGTTGTCTCTGCCTGTTCACACTTGGTTGTTGTCACTGGATTGGCACGAACTGGAAATCACCTCAAGGCCAGACAAAGCATCCAAGAGCAAACTGGAGTTGCTGATTCTCATTGATGAAGTGTTTCTTAGCAAGTCAGGGCTGTTTTAAGGAGACCCTAAAACACTGTCTCCTTAAAGCCTCTGTGTGAGGCTTTCTAGGTGGCAGCTCGTGAGGCACAGAGTCAGCTCTTGGCTGAGGAACCTGGTCCAAGGAGCATCCATCCCTTTCCTCGGGGTGGCACCTGAGTTAAGGGAGAGCTTTTGGTGCTCACAGGGGTGGGTTGGTGCTCAGGAGGCAGTTGGGCCCTGGGGGCTGGACCTGGGTTCCCATTCCCTCGTGCTGACGGTGTTTTTTGTCTCCCCCCCCTCAGGAGGAACGACGAGGTGACCCACATCAAGATCCAGAACACGGGGGATTACTATGACCTGTATGGGGGTGAGAAGTTTGCCACCCTGGCAGAGCTGGTGCAGTACTACACGGAGCAGCAGGGGCTGCTGAGGGAGAAGAACAGCAACGTCATCGAGCTCAAGTACCCTCTGAACTGCCAGGACCCCACCTCGGAGAGGTAAACCACCCTCTCCCACAGCCCTGCCCTGTGCTGGGGGTGGTTTCTTCCCAGGTGGCCCAACCTGGAGAGCTGCACCAGGCCTGGCTTTGGAAAGGAGCCTGAAACAGGGTGTGTTTGGTGCGATCCAGCTTTGGTGACCCAAAAGCTGCAGACATTCACACAGACATTCACACAGAAGGACTGGATGTGGCACTCTGTTAGCACCAGGATCTAACTGACAAGGTGGTGATTCATCAAAGGTTCGATCTGGTGGTCTGAGAGGTCTTTTCCAAGCTCACTGACTCTGTGATTCTACAACCAGAAGCTGGGAGGTGACATGGGCAAGGTCCAGGAGCTGCTCTTTGCTTGGTGTCAGCTCGTGCCAATGAGCTTTCTCCAGCTTTTAGGCAGCATAGAATCATGGAATAGTTTGGGTTGGAAGGGACATTTAAATGGCGTTTAGTTCAACTCCCTGCCATGGGCAGGGACATCTTCAACTGGATCAGGTTGTTCAGAGCCCCATCCAGTATGAGCCAGGTTGGAAGGGACCTTAAATCTCATCCCATTCCACCCCCTGCCCTGGGCAGGGACACCTTCCACTAGCCCAGGTTGCTCCAAGCCCCGTCCAACCTGGCCTTGTACCCTGTGCTTGTGTCTGACGCTGTCTGACTGCACCCTGCTGACTCCCAAGAGCTCCTCCTCTTCCATATCAAAAAAAATTAAGGGAAAATAATTAAAAAAACTAAAGGAAAAATGATTAAAAACTAAAGAAAAAGCCACCTTCAAGAAAGCACCGTGGGAATCGTGTGTCAGAGCCTGTCCCTCCATGGCAGGCCCTGTCACACCCCACGTGGCAGTGGAACACATCTGTCTGGAGGACCCAGCCAGGCCCTGACCCCTCCAGCCTGGGGAAAGGTGTGGATGTGACATTGCAGCCTGCTGGGACCGTTCCCAAAATAAACCCGAGCCGGCGTCGTGCCGGCGGGTCGAGCGGCCGGATTGGGAACCCGGGAAAGGGTTTTCCATGAGCTCCACTCCCTGCAGTGAGTGCAGCTCCTGGTCTGAGGGACGTTTCTGGGGTGACCTTGCCCTGCTTTGCTGCTCCCCAGGTGGTACCACGGGCACCTCACAGGCAAGGAGGCGGAGAAGCTGCTGACGGAGAAGGGGAAGCCGGGAAGTTTCCTGGTGAGGGAGAGCCAGAGCAAACCGGGAGACTTCGTGCTGTCAGTGCTCACTAATGAGGACAAGATGGAGACTGGGGACCGAAAACCGCACGTGACCCACGTGATGATCCACTACCAGGTGGGGAAAGGGGCTGTCACTGCTCCCACAGGGTCTGGGGATCCCACTGGGAGCCGAGTCTCAGTGGATTTGGCGTTCTCTCCCACAGCTGGATGGGAAGTACGACGTGGGGGGAGGAGAGAGGTTTGACACGCTCACAGACCTGGTGGAGCACTACAAGAAGAACCCCATGGTGGAGAAGTCTGGAGCTGTGGTTCACCTGAAGCAGGTAAAACTCCTGGGGGAGCTCACAGATCTGCCCCCTGCTCCTTGGGAGCTCCTTCTCCCGGAACATCCCACTGGCTGCTCATCCTGCTTGTCCATTCTCACACTTGCAAGATGTCCCTGGTGCCAGGAATGCTCCCCAGCTCTTGCCAGTACTCCAGGGATTTGGGAACTGGGTTATTTTTTTCCTGGTCCTGGGGGTGATTTGTGTCCTGTCTCCACCTTCCAGCCCTTCAATGCCACGCGCATCAACGCAGCCAACATCGAGAACAGGGTGAAGGAGCTCAACAAAATGGCAGATCACAGTGAGAAGGCCAAGCAGGGATTCTGGGAAGAGTTTGAGGTATGGGATGCTCTCCTGCTCTGTCCTGCTTAGGCCTGTGGGGGAGGAATATCCCATTTTTCGGGGAGCATCGTGGTTTTCCAGCACTGAGGACTTTTTCTCAACGCTTCCTCCTTTCCCTGTTTTCTGTGTTCAACTGAGTTAATTCCTGCTCCTCTTTTAAGCTGCTTTTTCCTGTGGCAGTTTCTCTTTCCTTATCCCTGTTGTTCCCTGCAGGGATTTGTGCCTTCTCCCCCCATTAACTCTCTCTATCAAGCTGCTTCTTGGCTGCTTTTCCCTTCCTGCCAGCACTCCCTCTGCTCTTCCCAGCATTAGGAAGTCCAAAGAGCTTTTCCCTTGCCTCTGACTCCCCTCGTGTGCCCAGCACGGCCTGTTCTTTGGTTCTGTCCCCACAGATGCTGCAGCAGCAGGAGTGCAAGCTGCTGTACCCCAGGAAGGAGGGACAGCGACCGGAGAACAAGGCCAAGAATCGCTACAAGAACATCCTTCCCTGTAAGGAAACACTGCACAGAGGGTTTGGGGTTTTCCACCACAATTCCTGCAGCCTTTCCTGGGGCTGGGGAGCCCTGCAGAGCTTTCTGATCAGAGCTGGGTTGGAAGGAGGGTTGGAAGTTGCCCCTCACTGTCCTAGTGCAGGGGTCCAGGTCGTGGTGGTCTCCATCCCCTTTTTAACCTGGTTCTGCCATTTTTCGTGGAAAACTGGCAAATTGCTCTTCTCTGAATGCAGAGGAGTCGTATGGAGCTGTGCCAGGGCAGGGTCAGGTTGGATCTCAGCAAAAGGTTCTTCCCCCAGAGGGTGGTTGGGCACTGACCAGGCTCCCCAAGGTTTGGTCACAGCCCCAAGGCTGCCAGAGCTCCAGGAGGGTTTGGACAACGCTCTGAGGGATGGGGTGGGATTGCTGGAGTGTCCTGGGCAAGGCCAGGGGTTGGACTGGATGATCCTTGTGGGCCCCTTCCAGCTTTGGGATATTCTCTGATTCTATGAGCCTCCAAAGGAAACACTGGAAAACTTGGTCTGGGGTCAATCTCCAGCACTGTGTATCACTAATGGCCACCCAATGCCCTCCTGCTCCTGCCTGTGTGACTCCTGCTCATCCTGGACTCTCCTCCTGCAGTTGACACCACCCGGGTGGCCCTCAGGGACGTGGATGAGAGTGTGCCTGGCTCAGACTACATCAATGCCAACTACATCAAGGTACTTGGGGAAGGGGAGACCCCACATGGGGCTGCCCCTCAGCCCAGCACCATTTCTGTGTGAGTTTAGGGGGAATAACCTCTCAGGATCAGTGTCTTTCACTGGATCCAGGCCAAACACTGGATTTTTTTCTGCTGTGTGCCAAGGGATCTCATCATTCCACTCTGCCCTGTCTAAGAGTTTATCTCCATCCCCTCCTTTCCTTACCTGTTCAGAGGCTCCCAGGGGCCTGACCCTGATTTTCAGCTACTGAACATTATCTCTGAAATTGCATCTCTCAGCCAAGAGCTGCTTGAAGCTGCATTTGCAGCAGTGCTGCTCTGGCTCTTACACACCATCCTTTGGGAAACCATCAGAGTGGCTTCATTCCAGCCACATCCACCTGAAACATCAGCAGCTCCTGCTGGGAAGGCTCTGCTGCACAGCAGTGTGTGTTACAGCAGGAGGAAGGTCCCTGGAGGCTGGCAGAGTGTTTTCTGACAGCTCTGCTGAAGCTGGTGATGAGAGTGGCTGAAGAACCGGAGGGAAATCAGCTGGTTTAGGAATCCTGCGTGGCTGGATGTGCTGACCTCGCTGCTAAAGCAATTCCCAGCTCCTCACTCCAGCATCCTGGGCTTTTCTCCCTCCCTCTCTTTGTTCCTCAGAGCATCCCTGAAGATGGAAGGAGCTCGGAGCACTGCAAGGTCTATATAGCCACCCAGGGCTGCCTGCAGACCACTGTGAACGACTTCTGGGCCATGGTGTACCAGGAGAACACCCACGTCATTGTCATGACCACCAAGGAGGTGGAACGGGGCCGGGTGAGCACTTGTAGGGTCTCCTGGCACTGTCCCCAAGCCTGAAAGATTCCTGCTGCCAGTCCTAACGGTGTTCAGTTAAACTGCCTCTGTCTAGCTCTTGTTTAATTTAGTTTTTCCTCTGTCTTGTCATGTTCTTTTTACTCTTCTTCCTGGAGGAAAAATAGCACCTGGCTCTGCACATCCAGGCTCCCCAGCCCCATAGATTTGAACAGGGTGTCCCTCCCAGGACTTGCTTCGAGGCTCTGGGGAACTGCAGGTGACAGAGATAGAGACAGAAATCATCCTGTGTGTCACAGTGAGGGGTGCCCCAAGCTGTGTGAGGGGGAAAAGAAATTATACACCCCTTTGTGTGCCACCTGAACGTGTTTCACTAAGAGTGGGTGGCAGGGGCCAGGGAATACAGTGGAATTTCAGACAGAACTGCCTTCCCCAGGCAGAACTGCCTTCCCCAGGCAGACAGGAGCTAATTAGGATTGGCACAGGCAGTTTGGCTGAGGAATGAGGGGGAAGCTGCAAGGAGGAGATAAAGATAGCTCTGCTCACAGCCTCTTTTGTGCTGGCAAAGTCACACAGCACGGGGAGGACGGGAAGGGACAGGTGGGCTGTGGAGCCCCTTGGGGTGCAGGTTTGGCTCAGGAATCAGGCAATGAGCAGACCAACAGCTCAGGTGCTGAGTGTCAAGACCATCACTTTGGTAAAGCAGTGCCTTACCTGAGGCTGGGGCTGATGGAGGAGGGAGATCGTGGAATCATGGAATGGTTTGGGTTGGAAAGGACCTTACAGATCATCCAGTTCCACCCCACACCTTCCACTAGCCCAGGTTGCTCCAACCTGGCCTTGGACACTTCCAGGGCTGGGGCAGCCACAGCTTCTCTGGGCAACCTGTGCCAGGGCCTCCCCACCCTCCCAGGGAAGAATTCCTTCCTGATATCCCATCCAACCCTGCCCTCCTTCATCTTCAGGCTGTTCCCCTTTTTCCTGTCACTCCATGAGAAAAGTCTCCAGCTCTCTTGTACGCCCCCTTTACACACTGGGAGGCTGCTCTAAGAAGATTCCCCCGGGGATCCCGTATTTCCCGTAGGAATGGCCCTTTCCAGTCCAAAGTCAACACCGTGCGCTCGGCTCTCCTTTACTCCTCCCCGCTGGAGCTGCAGCATCACCCCCTGCCCCGGGGGGGTCAGTCCCACCCTCCAGCCCCCCGGATTTCGGCTGAGGAGCCTCTCTGGTGTCCCCACAGAACAAATGCTTCCGTTACTGGCCCGACAAGGGCAGCACCAAGGAGTTTGGGGGCATCTGCGTGCGCCACGTGAGCGAGCGCGAGGCTCAGGGATACCTCCTGCGGGAGCTGGAGATCCTGCGGCCGGACAGGGTGAGTCCTGCGTGGGATGTGGGACACGGGGACGGGGCTGGAGCTCTCCGGGAGGCAGCGCTGGCTTCGCTCTTCCCTTGGGATACAGTTTGGAGCTGGCTCCCTGCCAAGTCTCCAAACCCCACAACCCCAAACCAAGGGAGAAAGGGGGGAAAAAGTAAAAAAACCCAAGAGAACCGAAACGAGAGACAGCTAAAGCAATATATATATATAAATATATTTACTTATATACAGTTGAAATATGTATACAATTCTACAAGGAAAAGGGGAAGGGAATAAAAAGGAACAAAACCCAAAATGAAATATATATATGTCCCGATCGATAGCCCAAGATCTAGCAAAGAATAGCAAATATCTTACTACTCTCCTTGGGATAATGGAGGATCACGCTGGAGCAACTGCTGGCAGCCTCTGCCTCCCAAGGTCGACCTCGCTCTCCACCCCGGCAGACTCAACAGCAGGGAAAACCC
>JAWWLV010027501.1:0-38976 GCA_035041135.1 Platyrinchus mystaceus | reverse complement strand
CAGGTTGCTCCAAGCCCTGTCCAACCTGGCCTTGGACACTCCCAGGGATCCAGGGGCAGCCACAGCTTCTCTGGGCAGCCTGTGCCAGGGCCTCCCCACCCTCCCAGGGAAGGATTTCTTCCCAAAATCCAATCTAAACCTGCTCTCTGTCCGTGTTCAGCCATTGCCCCTTGTCCTGTCACTCCAAACTGTGGGTGAGGGCCTGGGTTAGTCGGATGGACACTTGGGTGGAGACAAGGAGAGGGGATGAACAGTCTGCCTCTGAAATCTCCTGCTAAAATAGACTCCAGATTTCTTTGCAGATGGATGGTGAACCTACAGTGGCTGTGGGGAATGTCTCTCCTTTTTCAAAGGTGTTTCTCTGGGCATCTGAACCTCACCCTGAATGGAGCATCCAGGAGCTCTGGCTGCAGCCCAACAGAAATGCAGCAGGGACAAAGGGAAGAAAGGGGAGTAAAGGGGAGACAAAGGACTGACAAAGGCACACACAGAGCTTTTAGACAGATCTTGAGAGGCTGGAAAACGCTGTGGATCTCAGGTGCAGGTCACACCATCGCTGAGGAAACAGCACTTCAGTTGGCCCAGCTCCATCAGCCTCTTGTAAACCACAGAGAATAATGAGGAAAAGTTGCTTTTCAAAGAAGAAGTGGGTGGACTGAGATGTTTAACAAAGGGGCCTGGAAAAGCCCCAAGCCCTGGACAGTCTCCACCTGGTTGCATTAAACCAGTGCCTACATTTTTCAAAATCCACCCGGGCTTTAATCTCTGCTCCATTTCACGTTTCCCTGTGACGCTGTCCAAAGAAATGCTCTCCTTGGCAAGAAGCTGAAGTCACCACAAAGCTTAACAGGACCTTGATGTGGCTTTTAAAAAACCCCAGATCCTCAACTGCTGAGGCTCACGAATTGTTTCTCCTCAGCAGATGTTACAGGGGGACTGGAGCTTGGCAAACATTCCCAGACATGGATAATGTTCATCTACTGATGGGCTGATTCTCATTTACATGAGGCTGCCTTTGCAGTTCTCTGGCTTGGGAAAAAGTGCCTCTAAAGTGTGTGTGAAAGCAATTTATGTGAAGGGACCTTAGCAGGAATGAAAATCAGGCTGCCAGTCTCCCCAGCAGATGAGAATTTTAAATACAGCGGGCTTTGCTGTCTTGATTGCAGCCCAAAAGCTCTGATATGAACTTATCTGGATCAGTCTGGTATAAATGTCAAATTCCTCCACCAATAGCCCTTGTGGCAGCCACAGGCTCTGCCTCCAGATTCCTGATTTTCAGTGTGTGCTGTGAGAGCATCCAGGAGCTGTTCTGCTGAGTCAGGACCTGATGTTCAAGCACAGAGGAGCAAAAACATGTGTAGTTCAGGATGTTTCCTCTCCTGTAGGTCAGCACAACCATTTCACCCCCAGCCCAGCTTTGGGATTTTCTCCTTCCCCCTTTGCTCTGTGGTGAGACAGTCCCAGGTTCAAGCTCTGAGGCCCAGGAAGGAGGAGGGGGGGATATTTCCCACCCCATCTTGTCTTTTCTGGTGTGTAAACAGCGATTCAAGCACGTTTTTACATCTGTTGCTCTCAGGCTTCCAGGGGTTGGTTCTTAAATGTCTGTCTTACTTGAGGCATAATAATTCTCTTTGTAGGTGCCTGTGAGAGTACAATTCCAGCACCACATCCTCACATGTAGGGTCTGATGTCCAGGGATCCCACCAGGAACCTCTCGGTGGATTTTCGAACCCAAACCTCCGCTTCCAAAATCCGGACTGATTTAAAGCCTTGTGCATCCAAATGGTGCTTGGGTGGGTGAGGTGGAAGCAACCCCGTCTCTGGTTCATTCAGAAAACATCACAGGGAATCATTTCCACGCTTCCTAACTTTGGGAAGAGGAGGGGAATGTGTTTGTACAAGCCCTGAGGCGTTTCCTGGCTGGCGATACGGACCCCAGGCACGACAGAAGTGGTGACAGTTTATCTGGAGATGCTGCTGTGCTCATTAAGAGGAGCTGGTGCTGTTTATCTGCACCTTGTCTGCAAAATCAGGTGTTCAGAAAACAGATTCTCAGCGTTGTCAGCGTGCTGTGGTGTTGGGGTGGAGGGGGGAGGTTGTGGGACTCGTTCACCCAAACTCTGGAGCCGTTTCGGGGAGATGCTGCTCCTCTTTGCAGACCCTTCGGTGGTGCAAGGAAAACCACCCCAACTCCGAAAGGAAACCTCCCTTTCCACCCAAAACTCCACCCAGGAAACAATCAGAAAATGTTTAAAGCCTCATGGAAACTTTTAAAATCTGAATTTAGGCTGGTACATCCATGCAGGGAGAAAAACAAGCAGTGCTACAGGTGAGTCATCGTGGAGGTCTCTGAGCTGGTGGTTTTTGCTTTCTTTATAATAACTCGAGGGAAAGGGGCACTTTTAAGGTGCAGCTCATCTCCTCCTGGGCCAAAGTTTAGCTAAACTGTGCAGGCAAAGTGCCATTTGCTCTCCACCAGCAATAAAAGGAGTCTGGATGGCTGGTTTGGATGAAAACATACACTTTGTAAGCATTTAAAGTTCTCAGAGATGAGTCCCTCTGGTGAAATCTGCTGGTCAATTTGCCACTGCTGCTTGTTCTTATGTAAAAGGCATCCAGCTATTACTGTGACAGGCAGCAATTTAAAATCCTAACCCAATCCATGATGGCCCTGTTGCTTTTCCCTCTTTAGAGATGCCATGGAAGGAGAAAGTTGGCACTAAAAATAGAGCAGTAGGTGGAGCAAAGAGCCCCATGGCTAAACGATTTCCTTTTAGTCTTTTAAATTATGTTGTTTACTCGCAGAAATGAGCTCACCCTAAAAACAGGGATAAGATTTGAGCTCCTCAAAGCTCCATTTTGTAGCTGTGAACACTGGGGGTGTTTGGAATGGTGAGTGCTTTGCCTGCAGGCAGGTGGGAGCACCGGCAGCCCTCGGGCTGGGGCTGCGGCTCCCGAGGCTCCCAGGTTTTCTCTGCAGCAATTCCAGCCCCTCCAGCCGCCTCCCAAGCCCAGATGTGACAGTGACAATGACCTTTTCCTGCAGAACCCCCTGCTGATCCCCATCTGTGCCCACAGCCAGGTCCTCCAGCTCTCCAGCCCTTCCTCACAGCAGTAACTCCTCCCTCATCCAGCCTTTCCCTTTTCCAGCTCTCCCAGCCCTCCTAAATCCTGCTCTGCCTCTTCCTACAACTTGCAGCCCGACTGTTCAATGCTCTGTGAAGTGACCCAACAGCTGGTCAAACCCATAACATTCATCTTTATGAACGAGATGAGCCTGCATTTTTGGGGGTAGAGAGATGACCATGTTTGTCATCGCCCTGACACAGCTTCTTTTTCTCAATCTAAACAAACAGCCTGGGCTTGCTTTCCCCATTTGCCATTTTTCTCCCTGGGAAATGCCACAAACTGACACAATATATTAGTTACTCGGAGGTTTCAAAGCTTCTCAGCAGCCAAGAGCACTTGTGGAGAAAAGGGAAATCAATATGATGAGAGGAGCAGAGATGTGTGATTTAAAATGGAGCATTTTAAAGGCATTCAGCCTCTGCTGCCTTGTCCTTTTTATGTGACCTGTTTTCCCAATGGTGAGTGAGAGTTGTACAGGTAAAAATGCTGTCAGGGAGGGAAGGAGAGCAGAGGGATGAATCCTAAGGTGTATTTGGGTGGGTTTTTTATTGCTGGCTTTGGAAAATTGTCCCTTGGACATTGTGCCACTGCCCCTGTCCCACAGCAGTGAACTCCCAAGAATCCAAAATAGGCGTTTCTGAGGCCAGCACCAAACTGCCTGGCTGCAGACTCAGTACCCTGGAAAACTTCCCACAGAACAAGCCTTAAATTGAGCTTTTCCACCACCATCCCTTCCCTGGCTTTCTTCTGACAGAGCACAGACAAGAGCAAATGTCTTGTCTGGAGTGGAGAACAGCATTTACAGTGTCACAACGCTGGAACTGGATCAACCCCTTGTTTCCTCTGCTTTGAGACTCTCCCCAGGAGACACAGCACCAGCTGCTCTGCTGGAAAGGTAGAAGGAACCTCTGTAAATGCAATTATCAAGTCACTTACCCACAAAGGAACTTTCTCCTTGACACCCATTAGTTAAAGGCGAGTTTATACCCTTCAGAGTGAGGGTTTATAAACATCACAGAGCTTTGTAGCTGGACATTTCCTTTCTCTCTCGCCCTCAATCTCTGTGTTATCAGATGTGGATGGTGTTTCTCACTTGGGCTATTTCAAACAGCAGCCACTTTCAGTGTCCATATTAAAAAGTTGTCCCATCTTTACCCATTTGCTTCTGAAACCCTGAGCTGCAAAAGGCAAAGGACACCTTGAACTGGGTTTACACCAGGCTTTAGATCTTTAAACCAGCCTTAAGACATGAACAATTTGCCTTCATTCTCTCCAGCCTTTTTTCCTGGGATGAGTGGGATGGGGGAAAGAAGAAGAAATCCCCCCTATTTAGTGTCTGTTGGTCCCTTGAACACAAGAACCACTTGACCCTTTTGCATAAACTCCTGTTAGCCCCTGCCAGCTGGATCCATGTCCTGCAGCACTCTGTGCACCAGGGGGTATCAGCAAAAGCACAGATCATGTGCTGACTGCTGGGAGAGCAGAGCCCCTTATCGGGATGCTGCACCTCCAGACACCACCAGCACAGTGACAGCAGGACCTGCCTGTGAAACGAGGCCAAGATAAATGATGTATTGCCCTCATCCCTAACAGTGTGGCCCAGACAGAAACCAGGTGGAGGGGAGGGAGGGAGCCAGCACCTTCTGTAAACAATCCCCTGGCCTGGCTGCAACAGCTCGAGGCTGAGTTGCTGGATTAAGAAGCGATTCTTGCCCTGGACACGGAGTTAAAGGGCAGGGGTGATAATGCACTCATGGCCAAAGGTGGCTGGGGGGGTTTGGCCATTACTCAGCAGTGGTTCATCTGACCTGGCAGGAGAACATCTGATATCTAAACAGTCCCCCTCGTCCTGAAGCACTCAGAAACCTCTACACTAAATATTTGATGGCCTTGTTTGATAGTGTTTATTTTGCTTTCTCCCCACCTGCGTGAGGCTCATACGCTGGGAGTGGGGAAAACAAGGGGTAGCACATACCAGAGATAAACCCCCAACGTGTGAGCTCTGCTGAACAGAGATTTATGAGACATTCTGGAGCTGACTGGGCAAAAAAAAAAAGGGAAAAAGAAAAAGAAGGGGGTTTTGCCTCAGTTCTGCACTGGTCTAAATGCCATCAGCAACACGTGGTCCCCCAGCTCTCCCCTTCGTGAGGAACTCGTGCAGATCAGGACACACTCAGCTGAGTGGTGATTTAGGACCAGGACTCTGATGGGCCTCGTCTGGGTATCAGTTTCTCCACTTCTGCAAGGATGGAAGGGGCGGGGAAAAGGTGAATTAAAGTCAGTCCCACATCCCTGTAGCTGAGTTAGTTCTGCACCCTCTCACCGCTCCGCTGTAAGTTAAAACAGTTGTGGTACAGCCATGGGTGGTCTGCTGAACACTCTGCTCTCTCCATGTGTGAGTTTGGGGGGTTTGGGTGATCCAACTCACACCAAGGATCAGGACACCCCAGTTCCCAAAAGGCTCCTGGGTTGCAGCCCCTCCATCAAAGGGTTGTCCAGAAACTCTTCCCAGCCAGCAGGATCTGCCCAACATGGGCAGTGAAATCCAGGAGGTGATTCCCCCAACCAGACCTGACCTTCCCCACAAAGGGGGTGCCCTGGGCTCTGCTCTCTCTGCACACCCCAGTTCCAGTGACTGGAAAGGGAAACCAGCCCAGGCAGAGGTGATGCTGTCACAAACACTCCACTGAGCACACCGAGCTCTGCCCCTGCTCTCAGAGCCCTCTGGAGGAGTGCAGGGGGTGGCTTTGCCAGTGGGTTTGTAATTTAATTAGTCCTTAATTCGAGAGGCCTTTGTGGCCCAGTTGCTGGAGGCTCTGTCACCCCACCAGCCCTGGGAGCAGTTTGAGCAGCAAGGTCTCCTCAGGCACCCCTGGATCTCTCATGACCCACCCAGCACTCAGAGGAGAAGCACAACCTTCTCTTTTATGTTGCTTTACAAACCAGCAGCTTTTAATATCGAGGCATTTACCACACCCAGAAGGAGAAAGCACTGTGTGAGCTGCTGTCTTTCTCTACCTCACTTGAAAACATTCTTTGGCCTTTTGAGCTGTCCCTTACCTATTTTGACAGTCTTGGCCTCTGGGCTCATGTGTTTCCTTTGCAGACAGAAACCTTGGTCACCTGAGGACTGACATTGTCCAACAGTCACTTCTGAGAACCAGAAATCCTGGGCTTTCTTTCTCATTTTGCCCCTGTGGAGGAAAGAAAGGCACAGTGCTGTCTTTTGCCTCGATTCCCTTGTTAGAGACACTGCAGAGCCCCTGTCAGAGAGGGTGCCCTGTTACCACTGACCCAGTGGTTTCACAGCCCCAGATTCACGTTTAAAAGCCTCTTTATTAAAGCAAAGAGCCGGCTATCACTTCCCAACAAAAAGCAAATAACAGAGGTGATCCCAGCGCTGGTTCCACTGCTCTTGATCCGAGATAAACCCGGGTTTATCTGCTGGTTATTAGAAGCACACCTTGACTTGTGAAAGTCCAGGTGAAATTGGGATAAAAGCTGGAAAGGATGTGGGCTATAAGTATGTTTAAAATGTTATCTGGACTTTCTCAAACATGTCTTTCCAGCTCAGGTATTTGCACGCTGATAACCTTTTGGTCCCAGCGGTGCAGGAGACTCCCTGCCCTGTATTTCAGAACTGATAAGACATTGAAAGATGTGGAGCCTCCAAGAAACGTTATGGAAAACAATCCCACTGCTTTCCCCCCAGTTCCAGGGCTGGTTGTGCCACTGGAAACGCTGAATTTCTGGAAATTATTTAAGGTGGGGAATTTTTTGCCCCAGAGGAAGCAGGAAGGAGATGCAGCTCTGAGGACTGATGGAGGAGAGGAGAAGCAACTGCTTTTGTTATTCAAAGGTTTGCCCTTTGTTCTCCCTTTGATCTGCCACTCTCAGAGATTCCTTCCTATCAGCAGATCAAGGAGAATTTTTATCTTGCTGGGAGACTTTGCATGTTTGCTGTTATTTGTAATTAAAATCCTTTTGCAGTAAAATCAGGAGAAGTTTTCTAACCATCTCTGGCTGCTTCGACTTGAAGGAACTGAACAGGCAAAAAAAACCCTCCGTGTTTTTGATGTTTTGAATGTGCTGGTGAGTAAATGTCCTTGGAATGCTTCCCCCCACCCCTCCTTCTATGCAGAAATGTGGCCACATCATAGAAGAGGATTTAGCCAAAAAAGTGGAACTTTAGGAGGGCTGGACAGATCTGGCAGCAGGAAAGCTGGGAAAGCTCATCTTGCTTGACTTTCACTGGGCTGGTGGATTTGGGAGAAAACTTCCTTTGATGTCCCATGAAATGAGTCCAGCAGATCTAAGGACAAGCAGAAATGTGGTTTTGCTGTAAAAAACAAACAAATAAATAAGCAGAACCCATCCCAAGTGATACTTTCTAGCACAGGCTGGAGAGCCAGTGAATAACTGGTGCTGGATTCCCACTCCTTGGGATCAGGAAGGGAGGGAACCTTGGCAGGGTAAAACTTTCCCCTGCCATTCCCCCACCTTATGAATAAACAAAAGGGCTTGATCTCCCAGGCCTTCTCAGTGGCACCTTCCACCAGATCTCTATTCAGGGAGCAAGAATGAGGAAACTTGAGGGATTTACACAGAATTTCCTGACAGAAGCAGCAGCAGTTTCAGCTCAAAGCCATTGACCTCTGGTCACTGCACTATGTTTTTATGTTCAAGTCTCTGGTCCATGGCCAATTTTACCAACTGAGTTTTAAACTCATCCAAAGGCCTTCAGAAGGGACAAAATTTCGATTTTTAAGCTGTTGGAGCCATGCTGGTGCTGACCTGAAATGCTCTGGTCTTGCAGAGGCAGAGCCCAAAAGGGGCTCAGACGCTTCGCAGGCACCAAATGCGTCAGTTCAGTCTGTGACTCCTCTCCATGTGCTTCCTTTGCTGGGCTTCTCCTCGCTGGCAGGTGATGCCACCAAAGGCAGGGAGTACAAGGGGCTGCATCTGGAGCACAGCCCAGCTCAGCAGGGCACCCAGGCCTTGGCACAGGGACGGTTCACTCAGCCAGATGAGCTTCCAGTCACACCTTCCACGGCCAAGACTGTGCACTTGATTTATGGCCGCTGCTGCTGGGGACAGAAAAGTGCAGCCTGGTTAAACCAGGGCTCTGGGTGTGTCTGGATGCAGCTCAGCACAGCAGGTCAGAGACATTGCAGAAACGTAGGTCCTTCAGAAACCCCCTTCTAGGCAGAGGTGTCACCCTGAGGATCCTGGCACAGGTCCCTGTCCTGGGGCTCTGCCCACATCCCTCATCGGCCAGAGCTCCCTCCAACCTGCCCAGGGCAGCGCTCAGCTCACCCCTCCTGCACCCTCCCAGCTCCAGCCTGCTCACATCCAGCTGGGAATGGGTCAGGAAGGGTTAAAGAGGCTTGGACCAACCTACCTGAGCAGACCCACTGGGGACAGAAGCCACTGGGGACAGACCGTGGGACCTCTGATGGCTTTGGGAGCTGAACATGCCACCAGCAAAGCTGGAGCCTCCCCCACCCACGGGAACCCCCCCTACAGCCCAAACCCTCATCTGACCCTTCCCCTGCCTTCTTCCCCTTATTATCCTGAGGGAAAACAAAGATTTTGCTTTTAGATCGCATTATTTGTGAGGGTTTTTTAACGCAGCAACAACAACATGAAACACACCAAGAATTCCTGCTGATTTTCGTGGCACTACCAATTTCCTCTCTGGTGTGGAGGAGAGGCAGGGAAAAAAGAGATTTACTTTTCCTTGATAAGCACAGCCTTGGCAACCCAGTTGTGAATCCACTGAATTTGTAACAAGCCATTCAACAACCAAAAAAAAAAGAAACCCTCCCCTAGAAGTCTTTATAACTTTGTAGGCAATCAGCCTCGGTGATCAAGTGTTACAACACAGCTCACTACTTCATAAATTTGAAATCAATCATAAAAGAGGCATATTAAAATAATTTGTATCAGTAGGGACTGATTTAAAGCCCAGCTCCTCATCCATCAAGGAGGTGCTTTCATTGGCGAGCACATTTCTCCAAACTGCAGGAAAAGCTTCGCCAGGTCCATTAATAATGAAGAGAAGAAGCTCTCAGGGAGCAAATGGACAAAGGGAAAGCGGGGAATGAGTCTCATAAACTTCTTTTTTCCTTCACAAGATCCCCCTCCAAAAATCACAGGATCACAGAATCAACTAAGCTGGAAAAAACCTCCGAGATCATCGAGTCCAAAATAATTATGGGAGACAGATACTGCTGGACTTCGGATCCTTTATTGAAGAATGATTTGGGACAATTTTTAACACACGAAAATAACATGTTTGGGTTGTTTTGTTTTGGGTTGGGCTTTTTTTTTTTATTTTCCATGGGGCTCTGAGGGGATAAAACACTAAAGGAGGGGGGGGAAAAGGTAGGGGTAAAAAAGTGGAAGGTGGCAAAGGCGACGTTTTCCCTGGGGAAATCACGGAAATTATTTATCCCTTGGAAAAGTGATGCAGAGGGAAATCTTCTGCTCTTTTCCCACTTTTCCCCTGTTTCTGTGGAGCCGCAGGAGATTCCCGGGACTTGCGCGGCGGGACCGGCGGGGAGGGGGGTCGGGGATCTCCTTCTGCTGAGCTCTGTGTCATCTGCATTGCTCCAAATCCGTTCTGGGAGTGTTTCCCCCCAAAAAACCTCAGCATCTCCTTTGAAACGAGAGCGTTTTGAAACCTCCCCGCCTGCTGGAGGGAGCTTCTATTTTCTTCCCTCTGTCACCGGCATTTAAATGTGAATTATCTCGAATCTGTCCGTAGGAAACACAATTCAAGTGTCATTAAGAAAGCATTTTTCTCCTATAATAAACGAGCTGGGCTCGGTGTTCCCGCGCTGAAACCCTCGGTAAATCCGTGGATATTTGACACCCTAATTGGAGCAAAAGGGATTGAAATCGGGAGCTGAATTCCAAGCGCTGCTGCTTTTCGTGCCAGCAACGCCAATATTTTCAGGTTATTTTCAGGTGTGTCGCGTTCAGAGCAACTCACACAGAGAAATGTTTGGTTGTGGCAACTGATAAACATAATCCTTCCTTTCCCTCTCCCAGACCGATTAATAATAGAACCGAGGTTAAAGCCACTTTTGTTTGTTTGTTTGTTTGTTTAAAGGGAAATTTTTTTGACGTAAATCACGGAAATTCTTCAGGAAAGCCTTTTTTGTTGGCAGTTTTGATCTTTTAGCTTGGCAAGAACAAGGGACTCTTCGAACCCTTAGTAAAAGTAGCGAGACTTTGCTTTTAGCCCAGGAACAGTTTGGTTTGCAGCCTTTTTGCCGTGCCAGCCTCTCCTTTGAAAGGAGCTCCGTGTTGTTTTCCTCTGCCAACGCTGTTTTTTGTCGTCTTTCCCACGTGTCTTGCTGGCTGAGGAGGGGAAAATTGGGAAGATGTGGGGGAAAAAAACGACGGGGGGACTCCAAGAACCCGCTGCTGAGCTGGGAGGGGGAAAGAAAATTATTCGGGCAAAGCTGATGAAGGGAGAAAATCAGTAAGGACAGGCAGAGGTAAGATTATCCCAAGGTAATATTTCCCTGAATTAACTCCGGGGGGAAGATTGGGAGAATCTGTGAGATTCTTCACCCCCTTTTTTTTTTTTTTCCCCCTGGACCAAAACTCCTGAGTTTTGCCACCTCCCCGGGTTGTTTCTTCACCAGGGACTGTGATAACCTCCAGGATTTTATAGCTGTTAACAGGTCTGTTAAATCCCATCGGATTAGTGTTACGGCCACTGAAAGGGAGCTCGTGTCTGATTTTAAAGGGATTCCTCTCAGGGTTCTTTGGGAACCCGTGTGAAAGGGCTGCAGAGCCACCAGACAGCCCTCACACTCCTTTCTTGCCGGGGATGCTCTGCCAGGGTGGGAACACTGCGAGGCTGGAGAGGCTCAAGCAGAAGTTCTTGCCGAGGGCTCTGGGGACAAAATTCCCCAAATCACCTCACGGGTGCCTCCCAGGGAGCCACCCAGTCCTTATTACCTCCTTTGGAACCGCTTTGGATTCACTTTGTGGTTCTGTCTTCTTTTTCTCATGGGATCAAGTATTGGTTTTGCACCAGCCCCCTTTGCAATAATTCTGATTTCCATCAAATTCAGATTTGCTCCTCTGATGAAAGGCTTTCAGAAAAGCCTTTTCTTATTGTTGCTGAGGCAGATTTCAGCTTGCTGCTGCCTAAAGCCACCTCCCTTTCCTTGGTTCCAAGCAGAACCAAATAACCCTTACCTTTGTTCGTTTTAGGTTTTAATCCCATCAGATTTATTTTTACAGGTTAAAGTCTATATTTCTATGATACACAATAAACAATACATGTGTGCACTTTATATAAATGTTATATATGTATGAAATCCATCCCTTTTTCCTCCTGCTGCAGTTTTTATGGCTGCAGTGAGTCCAGGACTGTGCCTTGTCCCACAGGCCCCCCGGGCAGAGTAAAATCCGTGAACTCTCCGCCCTCCCCAAGGGCTGAGCTGTGCTCTGCACGCTGCAGAGCAGCTCCTGCCTCTCTTGCTGTGTCCTCCCCGGCCCAGGGCTCTTTCTTTTTTCACCCCAGCTGGTTTTTCCCTGCAGCCTCCTGGCCGGGAGTGCTGAGTGCTGTCCGGGCAGGGCTGGCTGGGCTGCAGAGCCCTGAGTGTGACCCCAGCTCTGATCCTGGGCCCATTTGGGGTGAATTCATCCCAGGCTGAACTCTGGGTGAACCTGAGCCCGAGGGGAAGGGAACCCGACAGAGCAAGGCTGATGGAGGCAAGTTCTGAGCAAACCCATCAGGCTGAGTAAATATTGAACAAGTCCATGTGAAGGCTGGGGCTGAAATGGAGCTGTCAGAGCAGTGTAAACCGAAAGGATAGGTGAGGCCTCTGAAGAGCACGGAAACATTCTGTACACTCACTTCAGCAATTGTTCCTTCCACCCAAGCCCTTTGCCCCAGACCTCGTTTCACCTGCCTGAGAGGCTAAAAGAGCCCTGAAGCTGCTCAGTGCTGAAATATCTGTGTTGGTGGAAGCAAAGGGCAGAGGGGTGAGCAAGGGGACAGCACTGCGGGGTGGCCCCTTCAGTGGAGCCAACCAGGACCTACAGCTGGGGTCAGACTGGAGGCAGCAGATCCAGGATCCCCAGCTCCAATCTAGGTGACCTATGCAGCATCAATCCTGAAGAATAAATACACTCTATATTTGATACACATACAAGTGAAACGCATTGTCTATAAACACATATAATCCAAATAAACACGTATGTAATCCAAATATATGCCCAGCTCCCACCACCAAGGCCAATGGTGCTGGGCAGGGGAGGTCTCTGGGGATGAGGAAGGGCTGTTGGATGTGCCAGCTGGGATCTGAGGCCTCTTGCACTCACCCAGCACCTCCCACAGCTGCAGGTCTTTTGCCTGGTTCTCCAGGGATTTTAGTGACACTCAATAATATGTTCGTGTCAAATTATCGCAAAAACTTACCAGGCACGAAAACTCCTCCTGGTTTACCTGATTTGGGGTGAATCCCTTGGCAGGGTAGGTGTGGAAGCAGGTGCATGGGCACCTTCCTGCCTTGGTGCCACTTGCAGGAGATGGATCAACCCCTCGCTTCAGGTCCGACTCGCTCACCGTGGGATGGAAACTCCTCACGCTCATCTCGCTCTGCTTTTGCTGAGAGCTGGAGAAGGGGTGGCCTCGACTCATTTTGGAGTCTGGAGAAACCCAAAAGCTTCCTCCCCTCTTCTCCTCCACTTCGAGGCTTCAAAGGCTTTTGGGAGCAGTGACAGCCCAACTTGGCCACAGCTGAGTCACTGAGGGGGAGGTTTTGTCCCCACAGACCCCCGGGAAAGCTTCACACCCTCAGTGCAAAGAGGCTCTGGGAGCAGTTAAAAGCAGCCAGCAAAGGGCAGTTGAAAGTGAGGAGGTCTTCCGGGCATTATTATTATTATTTTTTAATAGAATGTCCTCTTCCAAGATCAAAAGGGCCTCACATTGTGAGAACAAATGCTTTAGGGGGAAGAGAAACATTTCACACCGAGGGGTAAGGAACAGATGGCCCCTGAGGAGCAACTCGGGTCTCTGCTCTGGGGACAGAGCCAGGAGAGAGGGACCCTCAGTGTCCCTTCCTCTCTCTGCTCTGGGGACAGAGCCAGCAGAGAGGGACCCTCAGTGTCCCTTCCCCATCCCCTCCTCCTGCAGAGGGGCAGCAGCTCCAACACGGCGACTGCCGTTAATAATTTACATGGCTACATTTCTGTAACTGGGAATTTCCCCTTCCTTTGGGATATTAAAAGAATAAATCTCCATTAAGACATGGCTTTGTGTGTGAGGGGGGGGGGGGGGACTTGGCTAATTTTCCTGCTCATGAAAAATGCAATACCAGGGACCCACGGACAGACACGTGGAGAGAGGGGAATATGAGGATCATAAACAGCCACGGGGTTGTGCATCATTTATACATTAAAAAAAAAAGGACTGTGTGTAGAGCCCACATTTGTGATAGAGCCCAACTATGGCCATAGGGCCAAGTCTTGATTAGAGGCTTCTGCAGGATCTTTCTGTGTCCCACATGGATACACAGGAACCTCTGTGGGGACTGGAGTACCGGCGCCCACTCTCCATGGGCTCCGGGTGTGGGACAGACACGAGTGTCCCTCAGCTCCTCACAGCAGCATCAGCCCCGGCCGCGGCTGTCCTGGCATGGCCTTTCCAGCCGGCTCCTGCTTCCCAGCGGTGGGTTTGGGGCTCCTGAGACAAAAGGGAGCGTGAGAAACTTGGAGGGAGAACAAGGAGGGGAAAGAGATTATCTGTGTGCGGTGATCGCTGTTAGAGAAACGCGGCTGGGCAGCGAGGGGGGCGAAGGGTCGGGCTGGGGGGACCCCGGGGGGGGTTACATATGTAAGGGCGCAGCGGCCCCGGCTCCGAGGGCTCTTCCGGGACTCCCTTTGAGTTTCAAATGGGAACTGGGGCCTTTGTTGTGCCCGACACTCTGACACAGCAGTGCCCTCCTTTTTATCCCGGCCTTTCCTCTCCCCCCCGGCCCTTCCAAGGCCGGCGCTGCCCGGCTCACCTGGGAGGAGCTGATCCCGGTCCCAATCCCGGTGCCCTGTGGGAGCAGAGCAGGGCACAGAGACGCACCGGGGTGAAAATCGTCTCAGTGGAAAAGCAGGAGGTTTCCGAGGCCCTCGTTTCCATAAGCCAGCTGAAATCGCACAAGCTCAACGAAATCTTCCATCGCCTTGGTCCAACCAACAGGTTAAACCAAGCTGGCTCACCCCCGACAGGTTTTAAAGCCATTTTTAGCTGCTTGGGGATTTTTGTTGGTGTTTTGGGGGTTTTTTGCTGTCCTGACATTTTGCACAAAATCCTCGTTTCACCTTCCCCCCCTCCACTTTTTTTTTTCCCCGCCTTATCTCTGAGCTAATTGGACACTCAAAAACCTTTTCGTTGGAGCAAAAGAAGTGTATTAGACGGGGGAAGATGTTATCGGGGGGGCAGAGCGATGCCCCATCGCCCAGGGCCCTCCAGAGCAGCCGGGACACGGGTCGGGCTCGGCTGCGGCCTCAGCAGGTTCTCTGCTCATTCCTCGCCCCCCTCCCACCCCCACCGAAAAGGTTTGCAGATTTGGCGAAGCCAGAACAATAGTTTCTCCTGGCAGCCCCTCTGTTTACTTGTTTAGAAATCCCAGAGGCGTTTCGAGGTAAAAAGGTCAGAGCTATACCGAGCCCGCTGCCTCCTCCCCCCCCCCCGAGCTGCTCTCGTGTGTTATTCATGCCGGGGAAAACACCCTGTCCGGGGTCGCCTGGGGAGGCTGAAGGGAGGAACCCGCACTGACACTTCGTTTGGGTTTGGAGCTGTTCCGTATAAACGAGAAACTCGCTCTGCCCCCACCCCGGACCCCGAGTCCGTTCCAGTTGCTGTTGCTGCTTCAGTGATGCAGATTTCCTTCTGTGCCGGGTCGCTCGCACTGAGGATGAGGATGATTTTCCCTTCTCATCAGGCCTCTTTGCGCTGGGAAATAACTCCAAGAGAAGCGGAGTTTCCATGGGGTCCCGTCGGGGCTTTGGAAGCTCCCGCAGCGCCGGGCCCGATCCTGCCGGTGCCAGGGCGGGGTCCGGGGGTACCCGCGGGAAGCGGGATCGGCCCCTTTCTTGGGAAGCTTTGGCAGCAGCCGGAGACTTTTTCCTTCCTCCTCCGCCCTCCAAGCCCGGGCTCCCCCCGCCCCGTGTCCCGCACTTCCCCGGGCGGGAGAGATTTCCATTCCGTTTAAAGTCGGGAGGACTTCCATGTGGAAAAAGTAAACTTTATTAGGCTGAGGTAGTTTCATTTCGAGATACAGAGCACGGGGAAGGGAGTGGAGGGGAAATGGGAGATTCCGATTAAGAAACCGCTATTTTTTTTTCTCGATGACGTTTTTTCCCTTTAAAACCATTTTTAACGAACAGTTGCCCTGGTTTCACACTTCGTCCTACCCTAAAATTTCTCACGGGGGAGGGAAAACATTTAGCCGTGGTTAAACAGCGGGTTTATCTGACTCCGATAAGCCTGAGAGGGTGGGGGTGCGAGGAACGTGCTGCTCCTCTCCAGGACTTCAGGCTATCGGGAGCTACAATAAATAGCAGCCAGTGCATCAGCGCGGGGGGGGCCCGCGAGTTCCCATCCACCTTCACACCTCCTGCGACAGCGACCGAAGCACCCCGAGGTCAACCTGAGCCTCACCTCGTTTTCTCTGATAACCCAACCCTCCCTCCCCCGGGAGCAGCAACAGTCACCGCCGCGGAGCGTGTGGAAAACCCTGTAAAAGCAGAAATAGTGCAAAATGGTAAGCAGAGGAGCTGCGGTTTTTTTGCTTGGTGTTTGGGTCTTTGCACAGGCCTCGAGCATCTTGGGCTCCTCAGATCTCATTCCAAGATATCCGTACCGTAAATAACAGAGAGGGGGAAAAAAAAAAAAAAGAAAAGAAAAAGTACCCCAAACTTTTTTTTTTTTTAACGATCTCGCGAGGAGGAAAAACACATCAAACGTGAGACTCGTGCAGGGAGAAATCGTTGTGCACGTTTTTTAAGACGGGAGAAAACTAAATTCCTTTTAAATTTTCTGTGGTTGAAAGTGCAGTTCCTAAAGGGTGGAGGGCAGAAGGGAGAGGGAGAAACGTCCCTGAGACAAACGCCTATTGCTAAGGATACAGGAGGGCACGGCAGCTCCTTCGGAGTCCAGTGTTTTACAGAGGGTCTATAAATTAAGAGAGAGAAATGCGAGTGGGAAAATCGGTATCACACGCGTGGGGAGCCAAAGGGACGCTCGGAGGGCCGCGTGGCTTCACTGGCACGCGTGGGAGGCTCGTGTTCCTGCTGGGGCTCTGCAGCCCCTCGAGGGCAGAGCTCGGTGCCCCCGCGGGAACGCGGCTCAGGAGGACACGGAGCTGGGGGAGGCCTCGGGTGAGGTGCAGTTGGACTGATCCGAGGCTTCACCCGCTTCCTTCGCAGACCTGGAGGCAGCAGCCGGGGCGAGACCTTCCTTTTCCCTCTTCTTCTGCTTCATCCGCCTGTTCTGGAACCAGATCTTGACCTGGGTTTCGTTGAGCTCCAGGGTAGCGGCGATCTCCACCCTGCGGGCCCGGGTGAGGTACTTGTTGAAGTGGAACTCCTTCTCCAGCTCCGTGAGCTGCTTGGTGGTGAAGTTGGTGCGGATGGCGTTGGGCTGGCCCAGCAGTCCGTACTCCGACACTTTGGCTGTGAACGACCAAACAACAACAGGGCAGGAGCAGCCAGAGGAACCCCCTCTCTGGGCCGGGGGGGCTCTGCCCCGCTCCCCTCCTCCCCTGGGTGTTTGGTCCCTCCACCGCCCGGAGCTTCGTGCTCCCTCCCGGCTCCTCACAGCTCCCAGCCTGGAGGGACGGAGCTCCTCGGGCTCTGCTCTTCCCTTGGAACCGTTCCCTCCATCTCCCAGTAAACCGCGTGAGACTAAACTGAGTGGGAAGGGGTGGAAGGGGAGGGTGAAGGTGATGATGGGAGAGGAGGAGGGAAGACTGTGATTTAAGGAAGATCGTGGAGGAGGAAGTTGAACAATGGGGGAGATGGAAGCCACGACTGTGGGAGAAGCAGGAAGCCCGGAGCCCTTCCCATTCTGAGCTGGGCTTAAATCGAATTGGGCCTGCGGGAAACTGAGCTCAGGAGCTCAGGGACCCTCCATCGGACGTGTCTGGGAAATCTCTGACTGGGATTTAAAAAAAAAAAACCAAACAAAAAAAAAACCACAAAATCAAACACACCCAAACCCAAACAAATCCATGTTCTCATGGAAGACGAGCCCGGTCACCTGGGGTACAGATCCCGGGGAAGGCAACCTTTCCTGGCAGGGCTGAGGAACTGCCCCCCACCTCCCTCGGGTGGGGACCCCCTCGCTGCTCTCTGCTCCCCCCAAACTCACCTGTCTTGGGCGGGTTCCTCTTCACCCTCATCCAGTCGAAGGTCTGCGCGGCGCTGGCGCCGGGACACGGCTCGGAGGGGCACGGGGGGTCTTGCTCCTCGTTTAAAGAAGGCGAGAGGTTGCTGTAAACGCCGGGCAAGTAGCTGGGCTGCTCCTGCCCGTAAAGGTGGTGCTGCTGGTACTGCCCCGCCGCCGCCACCGCCCCGCAGTAGCTCTCTGCCAGCGAGCTCAGGTTGGAGGCCGAGCTGGAGGGATACCCGGCCGCCTGGAAGTACAGCCCGTCCGCGTCCTGCTGGCCGAGGAAGAGCTGCTGGTGGCCGTAGCTCTGGGCCGGGTACCCGCTGGCCGGGGCAGCGCCCGCGAAGGGCCCGGGCCGGCCGGAGGAGGGAGGGTGGTAGCCGGGGGTCTGCTGGGGGAGGTGGGCGCTCCCTCCCGCGCCAAAGCGCCCGTCTCCGTTCAAAGTGTCACTGGCGGGGCTACCTGAGCACGAGGGGAAGGACGGGGAGCTCGGCTCTAAGTGGTGGTAGGCGCCCGTCCCACGGTTACAAATTGCATACTCTAAGAAGGAGTTCATCCTGGTATTGTCCATCTGCCACTGATGGAGGAGGGTCAGCCTGTTTTGGGGGGGATTCCTCCTGCCCTACAACCTTTAGATAGTATGTCAAAGCTGTAAAACTTCCTTCCATGGATCGCCGGCCCTCGAAGCCCGCAGCCCTCGGCGGGGCCGGGGGGAGCCGGGGGGGCGGGCGCGGCGTCGGCCCAGCCCAATGAGCGAGGGGCTCCCGAAGTTTGTCACAGCTCGGAGCTCATCCATCAAGGGCCTGACATTTGCATGACAAAGGGGTTTCAATCAAACCCTGCCCATCAATCTGATAACAACACGAATACGTCAAAATCTTTCCTCAAAGACTTTAAAAGAGAGAGGAGGGAGGTGGGGTGCGGGGAGGTGGAGGGCGAGAGGGGCTGGGGGAAGAATTAGAATTATCCGCAACTGTTTTAAGTGCTAAAAAGGCCCCCGAGTTATGCGATGAGCCAATTTCAGCAGATCTTCCCCTCGCCCCAACTCATAAAGGTTTCCCCAGTCCCAGTTCCATGTGGGAAACAAAAAAAAAAAAGGAGAGGGAAAGGGGATAGGGAGGTGTGAGAACTCTGTCCCCCCAAGCACAAAAGGATGCTCCTTTATCCGCTTGGAAACTTCTCCCTAGGAAGTGGCTTGGCGTTTTCTGGGATGAGGAGTCCAAGAAAAGCTCCTAAGAGAAACGCTCCCCATGTGTTTCAGTTTTGCCACACCAGCTTTGTGTCTCGGGCCAGTGGGGGTAAAAGCAGCGTAATTAGATCAATATTCTAATGAGGCGATGAAATAAAGTTAGGAAGACAGAATGTCTTTTGCTGGAGAAATACCATGCCCAGCTGAGCAATTAAGGAATGGAACTAAAAATGGTCCGTGTGTCCATCTAGGGATCTTCCCATCCATCCAGTCACCCATTCACCTACCCCCTCACTGCTAAAATCAAGGTTTCCAGGGTTTAAACAGTTCTGGAACATCAAGCTCAGTTTTTTCCATGGCAAACCTGGTTTTGATCTTGCCCCGAATTTGTTGTCAGACTGGAGTTTTCCCCTACCGGGGTCCAGCTGAGGAGTAGGTGGGAAGACTCTGCCTTCAGCCCGGCCACTCCACTGCTCAGAGAATGGAAACATAGGTAGGCAGCATTTATTTACTTGTTAGCAGAAGGGAGACAAGAGCACCCAACAATATGACGCCCACAGTCATTTGTTACTTGTCAGGATATTTACTGGTTATTCAGCCTCCAAGAAGAACCAGGAGGGCTCTTTCTCTCCCTTTTTCTTCCTCTCCCTCTCTCTCTCTTTTTTTTTTTTTTACCCCAGGCCAAAAGTTCACTTTGAAAGGCAAAACCACGTCCTTCGGCGAGGAGGTTTGGCTGATGCAACACGTTGGGGTAACATTTGTTAAGAAACTGCAAAACTGCAACACAGGCAGCCCTGGCATCAAACCTCCTCCCTCCTTTAAATCCCCCCGAGAGAAGACTTGAGTTCTCGCCAGTTACAGCTCTCGTCTTTCAATAAAAAGAATAAGTAAACTATTTCCAGAGCTGCGTGTCTATTTATTCATTTATTCTGCCGACTTTGCTGATGCTGAGAGACTCGAGAAGAGAATATGTTAGGTTACAAATGATCTCTGAAACTCTCTGCCTCCTTCTTTGCATAAAACAACCCAAAGTGAATATAAAGATTCAAAGCAACTCTCATGTCGCTCTCTTTGCAAGAGAAATCGATTTCTAATTTGATTCCAGGAGTGCTTTTTATATTATGTTGCACTCGCGTTCAAATGAAGGTATTATATTTAAACGATGCTTACAATAGATGATTTATGGCTGTAAAATGAAAAAAGAAAAGGATAGATGTTTATTTAGCCCTTGAATCAATTGTTTCATATTGTCTGATAATTTTCCACCGTGATCTCCCTCCACTGTTCCATCAAGGAGATGTTTTATGGCATTAAAATACAGTCGCCTCCTGGAGCTGCTGGATCAGCTCTGAGACAACTCGGGAGCTGTGGAGGAGAAAGTTTGGCTGTGCATCCTCTCAGCGGAGCCTGAACCCAGGTTTAGACCTGAGGTGAAAACACAGTTTCCTTGGTAAATGGAAAGGTTGGATCGGACAGGGTCAAAATTTTCGCCAGAAAAGCTCCCCGGGCTCCTCCTCTGGAGCTGCTCCAGCCCCGACTTTGAGGATAACGAGATGGGGGTGTGGAAGTGGCGATGGAACTGAGGAGGGGATGTGAGGAGCTGGAGTCACTTTGGGAAAGGCTTTTCTGGTCCCTCTGTGGGGGTTCCGACCCGAAGGAGGCATCTTACTAAAATAAACCTCTTCTCGAGAGCAGTTTCTCCCCTCGAGGGGCACAAAGCGACTGCGGGAACCTCGGGGATGCTCCAGCCTGAGAGGGAAGAGCAAGAGAAATCCCTCCCTTCCCTAAAATCTGCTTTATTTGCTTTCAAACCCCTCTCCTGACACGAGGGATCGTTTCCCCCTCTGAAAGCAGTTTGTGGGAAAACCCCCTGTAAGAAATCTTCACCCGAGACAGAGCCGGGAGGTTTTTGTGCAGGCGAAACGGAAGAAATGATGCTTTTCCAAAGGCTCCGGAGCGCTCGGAGTCTCGAGATGCTTCGTTTCGGAGTTAAACAGAACTCTCTGCGGAGAAAGTTTGTGTCGTGAGTAAGAAATGTCACTTCTGGCTCCTGGGGGGGTGATTTATAGGGAGCAGAGCTGAGGCTGCACCTCGTGTTTGGCTGCGGACTTGGTAATCACCAAAAGGACTCGTCCCTAGGAATTCTCTGGGAAATTTATAGCCCCGCGTTGTGTCTTGGGTAGCTCAGAGTCTGCTAAGCTATATTTGGGGGTAAAAAGTGAAAAGGGAAAATCGGATAGGATAGGGGGAAATGCTCCCGGAGCTGGGGAGTCCAAAGACCCGCAGAAGGAATCCTTCTAACGGGTTCCAAACGCCGGGCTGTATCCCAGCTGAAGAATAAACACGGGATAATTAAGATAAGATACAATAATTCTTATCTGTCGTTGTCGGGGACAGGAGGGGAGGGACAGGGTCGGGGTGGGGACCAGCACTGTGACTGAGGGACAGTCCACAGGTGGTCAACACCTCCCGAGGGGATGGGAGACTTGTTAGCCGGGCGTAGGGACGTGCCTCGTGTTCTCGGTCTCCTGAACAACACTTTGAGTGGAAGATTGTGTGAGAAATGCCTCTTTCGATGCCTTTTTTTACCGATTTCAGAGTGGCACAACCCCCTCAGACCCCGCCTCCTCCTGCGCCAGGAGATCGAATTCCTCGTCCGGTGGCTCGGGGAAACCTGTCCTGTTTCCCTGTGAATCGCATCGCTGTTTCCGGGCGGTCCCCAGGGCAGAAGTGTGACTGTCACCCGGGCCGTCCCATTAACGAGGTTCATTTTAGCCTTTCTAGTGGGTGAGAGTGGAGAGGTTTGTAACTGCAGCAGGGACCGGGAGGGTCCCAAAGCCCTCGAGTTTCATTCAGATCCAGCACCGGCAGGCCCGGCTGGACTCGCTCCTTAACCCTCCCTTTAACAAGAGCATGAATTTATTAACACTTCCATCAATATTGCTAATATTAGTAGGCCGACAATATTAATTATTAATATCCTGTAAGCAGGATCCCACCGCGGACGAGAACTGGATCCAAGTGGACGAGCCGTGAATCTGAAGTTACTTTCTTCAGATAGTTTCTTCTTTCTCGGTATTTTCCCCTTCCGTGGATATAAAGAGGGGGGAAAAAAATATCCGGGATAGACGCAGGAGGCTCCAGGATGGCGAGGAAGGGAAAGTTCTCTCTGCCAACTCCTTCCTTTGTTGGTGGTGGGGACTGGGAGAGCTCCTCGAATCCCGGCAGCTGAGCACTGGGAAGTGCTGGAAAAGGACGCTGAGCAAACAGTCAGGGGACGGATATTCCCGGAAAGCTCAGGGGGAAGGTCGGGGTGATTCCCCGGGAGAAGTTGGCTGTTCCCGCCCCAAAGGCCCCGCTCCTGCCTCGCTGCCTCGCCCGCCAGAAGGTTTTCATGGCTCTAACGGGTTGGTTCAACATCTTCAGGGCTTCGAGTAGCTCTTTAGCAAACACATCCCCAGACTAGATCAGCCCAAGATAAATATTACCTTAGCACCCCCGCAACACGTGCCAGCCCAGCTCGTTTGCATATTCCTAGGTTAATAATCGTGAGGCAATTGCGGTGTTTTGACAACGATCAGGAGCTGAATATGCTTAATATGCTTAATATGTGCCCTCCAGTTGCACAGAACAGAAGGGCAGTGTTGCAAATATGCATTCCCTGTTTGTTTGACATTTTGAAGAAGGTAAAGAATGGCTGAACTAATGGCGAAATCTTACAGTCATTCAATAATTTAGATTTTATTGAATATTCCCCTTCTTTCCTCCGACATTTCACTCCTGCTAATTAGGACAAATAAGAAGGGGCCTGCTGTTAGCAAGGATAATAACTGGCGAGGTTCCATTTATTAAGTCACTTTCCGTGGGTGTAGAATTGATCTGTGGCTGTGACTGGCATGCTTTCTAGACCTGCAGCAACTTCGAGGAGTCATTATGGGCTGCACAAAGGCCCTCGTTAGGGATTTCTATCGATAAGGTCTCGAGGTTTACATTGGGGGGCTCGTGGAATCCCCTTCCCCTCCCCTGTCCCAACCGGTGTCACCTCCTCCATCGGCGGGGTGGTCCCCCCTCCCATCCCCGTGCAGGGGGGACCCTGCGGGGGTCGGTGTCCCTCTTGTCCCCTCCCTCCGCCTCGCCCTTCCCCTCCTCCCTTCCCCACGGAAAGGGCGGGTGTGTTTGTGGAAATCCGCTGGAGACGGATTCGCGGAGCGAGATGTTTTCCACGCGCACCTATTTTTAAGTGGAATAAGGAGGTTCCTCCTCCGAGCGGCCCCCGCTGCTGCGAACCCCGGCCCGGGGCTGCCCGACCTTCCCATTCCCTGCTCCTGCCCTTCCCAGCAAGGCTGGATTCAGGATGGCGAGGGGGAGGAGGCGAGAGGGGAAATATGTAAAGCGCTGGAACAAATGGCGCTTTGATAGACAACGTCTGGCAGTGCCAACGCCGCCGCTGAGTATGTTCCAGAAGCTGGAGATATTAAATAAACTTAAAGATAATGAATAGCCTTCTGTGGTACTTGGGCTGTGCCTGGGCTTTCCTTCCCCCCACAACTCGTGACTCTGGGACTTTCAGAGCGGAGAGGACTCGGTGAGAGAGGGCAGGGCGATGGGGGGGGTGATGGCTCCAGGCGGGGATGAGAAGGCAGCTCGTCCGCAGGCACCGCCAGCCACGCACCAGACGCTGCCTTTTATTTATGGGAAGGTGTTAAGTAATGTTCACTTGCATATTTTAATTGCGATCTACTTCGATTTTCAATAGAAACCCTCACCTTCCCGGAGCGAGATGCTGGGAGGTTTGAATCGTCTGCTCGTCTGGCGAGGAAAGAGCCTGGCGATGTTCTTGAGAATGAAAAGGTAGCCCTAAAATCAACCCACCCTCTTTGTTGGAGCGGAAAGAGACAATCCAGATCTTCGAACAGCAATTTCGAAAACATCTGTCGAGGGCTCGGTTTCTTTATTTCTCTTTATTTCTTTTTACAGCCCGGAGTGCAAAGCAAGCCCAGCTCTGATGCTTTGAATCCCAAACCAAATATCAGGGATTGTCCAGGACGCCAGGCTTTCCCTGGGGAAGGGGGATGACACTCCCCAGGCACCGAGCACAGCAGATCCAGCTCTCTGGGGGGGAGGCAGCACCACCCGGGGGTCCCCGCGGCAGCCGGAGGAGCCGGACGGGCGGTCGGGGCTTTTCTTACCCCTAAAGAAAGGGCTCGGTGGCAGCTTCTCTCCCTAGGGATGCTCCATCCTCCCTCGGAGCATTTTAAGGTGTTCCCACCCCTCCCCTGGGCTCCCCTTTCCGCGTTCCTTTCTCACAACCCCCTCCCGAAGGAGTCCCAAATTTCGGCCGTGTCTGAGGAAACACCGATGGTGACTTAGCAAAGACGTAACGTGATTTATTTTGGGTGTCACCGCGATTGATTCCTGCGCTGACCCCTTTTCATTCATAAGCCTCCGCAGCCCCCTCACCCCCAGCCCGTGCCTCGGCCTCCCTGATATATGAGTTTTGTATTTAAAATTATATGTTGAGGGAAAGGTTTTAAAGGGGTCCACGAGCCGGGAGAGCGGCACAAACGGCCCTGGAAGGAGATTCACGGATTTATAAGACCGAGGGAGTTCTGGTTTGTACTGCTGGAGAAGAGGGGAGGAAAAAAGAAAGGCCTCTTTCAGACCCATCTCTTTCCTCTCGTGCTTCTCTAACGTTTATTTTTTGACTAAAATGCTGGTTCCCATCACCCTCCCAGAGCGGATTTTTAACGTTTACTCAAAATCCTCCTTTTCGCCTTATTTTTTTTGTAGTCCAGGACGTTCCGAAGCCCAGAAATTGCGATGTGGCCCGACCGGATTCTCTGCTGCAGGAGAAAGGGAGGAGGAGGAGGAGTGGGATGAAGGCCGGGATGTGGGAGAGAGGGAATGGCCGCGGAATGTGCGTGGGCTCCGCGCCTCTCCCAGAGCTGCCTTTGTGTTGCTTTCCATCCCTTTATCCAGAGATTTCCTTAGGGGAGGGATTTTTTTTTTTTCTTTTTTTTGTTGGTTTTTTTCTTTTTCGATCGCAAAAATAGATCCGCAAACGTTAAAATTAGACAGAAACGTCCTGCTTTGATTTAGCAGAAATTAAAAACGAAATAAATCAAAACCAAGCCCGAGGAAAAGGCGAACAGAGCCGAAGGCAGCAAATGTTTCTGACTCCCGAAGCCTCTTGCAGTCTTAGTTGGGAGCGATTTCTTTTGTTTCCTCTCAATGCACACGAGGACATTATTAGAACCTCATTACTGAGAAGCAGGAAAAAGGAAGGCGAATGATTTAGGGGGAAAAATAACACATTTTCGAAACACGGGATTCTTCGTTTTATAAAGACATTTATTTACTCTATGAAAATAATATACAATAAATAATTTGCCCTTTGCTATTAAAGGATTTGAATAAATAGTCTACATCTAAAACTTAAAAATAGAAAGGAAAATTCCCCTGATTTTTATTTAAATTTAGTTTTATTAAGAAATCTAAAAGTCTCGTTCTGATTCCTGAGAAAGTCGCTTGAAGGATTTACAAATATTTCTCTCTTGAGGGCTGACATCTCTGCTGTGCGTGAGAACTGCTGCTTTCCTTCAAATAAATAAAGTAAAAATAAAACTATCGTTAAATACCTGCATTTAGCAAAACTCGGGCTGCTCTTTCATGTGAGCCTTCTAGAATAAATATTGGGGGGGTGATTTGGGTCTCTCGGAGTGAGGAGCTTTAAAAAGAAAGTGTTTGGGGGGCGGGATGGGGTGATTGAATGAGAAATGGCTTGAGGTTTATTTTGGGGGTGCCCCCCTTCTCTCAGAGACGAGCGGGGGGATGTGGCAGTGGCTCGGTTGGGGTTGGTGCCCCTGGAAGGGGGAGAAACGTCCGGAAAAACGAGGCGTGGGGGGAGAGAGGGGCCCGCTATTGGAAATTCAAATGTTGCAGATCTATGGTACAAAGTGCGCTCGTAAAAAAGTCCAGGTCCTCCTCGGAGAAGTGGACGGGGCTCTCCAGGGAGCCGTGCAGAGAGGGGGAAAGGCCCTCGGCGAGCTGCAGGCACGACTCTGCCGAGAAGATGCTCAGCTCGGGCAGCGAAGGCGACTCGCGGCTCCCCGGGCAGGCGCTGGACTCGCCCGCGGCCGCCGAATCCGCGATCCCGGGAGCCCCTCGGGGCTCCGGCCCCAGCCCGGGGCTCCCCTCCGCCTCCTCCGCGGGGTCGCTGCCCTCGTCCAGGTTGGGGTAGGCGACATCCCCGTCCGGGGGTTCTTTGTGCTGCGTCTGCCTCTTGTGCTTCATCCGCCGGTTCTGGAACCACACCTTGACTTGGCGCTCGGTGAGGTCGAGCAGAGCGGCGATCTCCACCCGCCGCGGCCTGCAGAGGTATTTGTTGAAGTGGAATTCCTTCTCCAGCTCCAGCAGCTGCGTGTTGGTGTACGCGGTGCGGAGCCTCCTGGAGCCGCCGGTGTCTCCCAGCCCCTGCGTGTCTTAAACACACACAAAAAGCGCTCGTTGCGAGGAGCGGGGGGCGAGTGGAGGGGCTGGAGCCGTCCCCTCCCTGCTCTGCCCTGCCCGGCACTGCCGAGCACGGGGTGGCTGCGGGGGAACCGCTACGTGAGGAAATAAATGTCTCATTAAACTCTTCCCGCCGTGGAAGAGCATTGGAAATCACCCCCCCACCACCTTCGCCTCAATGAGGAGAAGGGATTTTGCTCCCCGGCCTCTCCCTTTAGAGACCTTCCTTCTCTTCCACCCTCGCGGATAAATGGAATTTCCAACCATTCCTTCCTTTTTTATTTTCCCTTTCCCGGTAGTTCGGGACGGACGCTTTGATTTCATTATTCTTGTTTTATCCGGCCAATGAGCTCCGGTGTCCGCCCTTCTGCTGCCCGAGCGTTTACCTGAACCGTGCTATTAAAATACTGAGAGGGTGAATTGTGCCTCTAACACTTTATCCCGAGGGGATAAAGAGGGTCCCTGGTCGGGGACACGGAGCTCCCTGGCCAAGGAGGGCCTCGGAGAGAAGCTACTCCTGTATTGGGGAGCTCGGGAAGAATTTGGGGGTGCAATTATTTAATTTTGCAATTCACCCTGAGAGCCCGTCCCTCGCTTTTTCACCTCCCCATCGTGCTGGTAGCAGCCCCCGCCTTACCCACCCGTCCTTCTTTACCCCCTTCCACACGCCTTTAAGGTTTTGTTTTCTCTTCTTTTTTTTTTTTTTTTTTTTTTTTTTTCAAATTTATTTCCCCCCGTAGGCTGTAAAAAACCGCGGGGGTGGGAGGGAAAGTCAAGCGAAAGGAGCTGTGGTTCGGCTGCAAAATCCCCTCGCTGTAACACAGCTCTCCCGGCCCCCTCTCTCTCCCTCTTGGCTTGAAGTTACAGCAATTTGCTCTTTTATTTGCGGGGGGGGGAGGCAGGAGAACCCCCCGTGTCCCCGGCCGGGTCCCTCGCTCGGTGCATTTTATTGCGTGACACAGTTTCGGGGGAGCTGCGGGGCAAAGTCTGTTTGGGGAGGGGGAGGGAGGGTTTTTTGGGGGGGAAGAAGGGGCGGGAGGGGAGGATTTTTTATTATTCGGATCCTCTCGGATTTCAGCAAATCCCCCCTCACCCCCTCGTGATACGAACCTGCAGGAGATGCCGCGGCAGGGACCGGCACCGAGGAAGATGATGGGGGGGAAGAAGAGGAGGAGGAAGAGGATAGAGCCTGGGTAGCTTTCTTGGACGATTTCTTCTCCTTCATCCAAGGGAATTCCGCTGCCAGGGGCCCGGGCTGTGCCGGAGCCGGGGGCTGGGGCTGGAGCAGGCCATGAGATGCTCTTTTTTGGCTCCTCGGTCTTGCCTGGCTGCTGGAACAAGGATTCAGGCTGAGGACGGCTTGCTCAAAAGGAGGAGGAATTAATGTCGAGTCCTTGATTGATGAAGTTTGAAATGTCTCCAGGACAGCGGGAAGAGACGTCAGGCACTCTGCGAGCGAAGGCTGGCTATTTATAAACCCGATCTCCCTCTCAAATTCAAAATTCATGGCTTTTCCAGGGCCCAGCGTATGGCAGTGAGGATGGTGGTTCTCGGGCTTTTTATAATTGTTATATTGCTGATAATACAGGCGGAGGGGGAACCTTGCTCTGCTAAACTCGAGACTGGGGCGAAATTGCAGCCAATTCCTGGTCACGTGGCGAGCCCTGGCCAATGGCAGGCGAGGCCTGGTGGCAAACAGAGAGCATTATTTTCTTTAATTGATTTAAAAAAAAAAAAAAAAGAAAAAAAGGCCAGAGAAGAACCCCCCGAAAAGGCCAAGCCGGGCACCACCAACCCGGTGCTGCCAGGCTTCCTTGGATGGCCTCTGTCTGCCCTGCCTGTCCTGCCTTCCCTGCCTGCCCTGCCTGTCCTGCCTGTCCTGCCTGCCCTGCCTGCCCTGCCTGTGCTTCCTGCCCTGCCTGTCCTGTGTGTGTTGCCTGTGCTGCCTGTCCTGCCTTCCCTGCCTGTCTTTCCTGCCCTGCCTTCCCTGCTTTCCCTGCCTTCACTGCCTGTCCTGCCTGCACAGCCTGTCCTTCCTTTCCTGCCTGCCCTGCCTGTGCTTCCTGCCCTGCCTGCTCTGCCTGCCCTGCCTGCAGGTACCTCCAGCCTCTGATTCCCCAGAGTTTGTACCCCACGTGGGGGAACCAGGCCTGGGAAAAGGGGCTTTGCCCCCTCCCCAGGATGCCCAGATGGATCTCGGCTCTGGCTGGGAGATGTTTCCATCTCATCCCTGCATTGTGAAACTCGGAAAACTGAAGCCAATGTGAGGGTTTGGGCCAGGGATTTGTGTCCGAGTCTGGATATGAGCACTTAGGAAATCAAGTGAGCTTTTAAGTCAAGGATAGTTAGACCAGCCTGATTTACCAGGTTAAATTACTTTTAAAGACCAGCATAATCCTTCTCCTTCCAAAGCCAGACTTAATGGACCTTCTGCACTTTCCTTAAAGGCCAAACAGGTTTTAAGGTCACAGATATCTTTGAAATCACATTTCTTCCTTCCCATCTCTTTTTCCCCCCCACCTCCCATCTCCAATAAACAGTGCCACTTCCAGAGTTTACAAAATAAAGAAATAAAACGAAAACCCATTTCCCAGGAAGACTTTTCCACCCACCCACCCCTCCCTTTAAAGTGCCCAGGAACACAAACCGAAAATAAGAGAGAAACCATCAATCTTTTTCTCCAAAGACTTTTGACAGCTCAGCCTGACTCGCTCAGCACAGAAATTTGGCTTTTGCCGAAGCGTTCCTTAACCCAAGAAGGGTTTATAAAGTTTAATCCAAAGGCAGGAAGTCAAAATTTCGGGAGGAAAAGCAAAGAGAAGCCTCTTGGTGCCGAATGGGAAAGGGGCTGGTTTGGAGTTTGTTTGTTCAGGCTCCGTTTCTCCCATTTTGCAGCCGGGAGGGAACGGCCACATTCACACAGGGAGAGGCCTGGAAACTTTTGTCACTTCAAGCATCTGTGTGGGTGGTGAGAGTTTCTGAGACACACATAATAAATCTAAAGCTGCAGCTGAAGCCGAGGCTGAAGAGCAGTTTAGCAAAGGAGCAAAGAAAACAATAATAATAATTTTAAACATTACAAACCGGCTGAATTGAGGGAAGATTTTCCTGAAATATTTTGTACAGTGAGTGGCCTTATCAAAATCACCACAAATCTCCTCAGTCTCAGCAGATCAATGGAAAAAGAATAGGTGGGTTTCCCATAATTTCTTTCTTGTTTGGGTGAGAGTGGAATTTTGGGGGTTTCGGGTTTGCCATGAGGCCGAAAGTTCCTCCTTTTTGAGGGGTCACTGAGGAGCTGGGATGAAGTGGAAGAGTTTGGGATGCAAAAAGGAAACTCCTTCCAGCTGCTCCCAACAGTTGTCTCTTGGTTTTTGCTCACACTGAGTTGCAAGGAAAAAAAAAATATAAATAGAGGAGAGGGGGGAAAAAATAAAAAGAGGAGAGGGGGGGAAAAATAAAAAAGAAGGGGGGGGGGGAAAAAAAGAGAGAAAAAAACCTAAAAGCAAAAAGAACCTCTTGGGGAAAGAGGGATTTTTTTCCCACGCATCACACGGAGGCACAAGGGGAAAAAAAAATCTCCCTGCTCAAGGGGAAAGGCATCACATCCCAGGAATAAATTCACAGGGTCAGTGAACGACAGGGAAATGCAAGAATTGCAGGACAAACCCGGGCCTGCTGCTTCAATGCAGCGGCACAAATGAACCCGGGGATGTGAGGAGTGGTAGGAGACGTGGAGGTGTCACGGTCGGAGCCCTGGAATTGGCACTTTTTTTCCCCCTTTTTCCTGATTTTAACGAGTTCCTGGGAATCCCTGCCGCAAACCCGGCAACATGGCGACGGGAAAAATACATTGCAGGGGGGTGGGAGGGGGAAGGCAACGCCAAAGCCTTGTTCTTTGAGGCGATCCCAATCAGAGCCTGCACGCTTTTATGCTTTTAAATTAGAGTAACCCCGGATGGTAAATTGTTCCTTGCATGGACGGGCAGAACCCAGCCCCGGTCCTGGGGAGAAAAACAAGCCCTGTCTCTCCGTGCTGCCGTTATTTATTATTGCGGGAAGGTTATAATTATTAACCTGGAACTTCATTTGTTAGGAGGGAGCAGAGCCGGCAGGAAGAACGGCGTCATTTCTCATGCGATCCTTTCTCCGCTGGCCCTTTTCCTACCTGGGGGTTCCTGCAGACACCTCTGGATGGCCCCGGCTGTGCACGCAGGTGTCCAAAACACACACACACAAACTGTTTCCTCAGCCCAACCCTCATTTTTGGTACCTTTTGCAGCCTTTTTCAGCAATCAAATCCCCCTCTCTTCTCCTCTCCTCTCCTCCGGAGGGGACTTTCCCCTCCTCCTCAGCCATTTCCAGCCTGACAAGCACTTCACCCCTTTTCCAGGACCATAAAACTTTTATTGCTCCTCGCTGCTTTAATATAAGTTTTCTTAGGGCTTTGGAGCATAAAAGGCAAATTATTCACGGTATTATCCCATCTGCTTTCGCTGCTGGCGAAGGGTTGTTCTCCCTTTTGCTCTCACCGATAATGTAACATTTGGCAGTGGCTTTTCCCCCCTTTTAATAACAGTTTTTGGATGTGTGTGGGGTCGGGGAGGGGGGGGAGGTGGTCTGTGCACACGTATGTGCATCACACATCCTTGCTTGTTTATTAATAATTAAATAACACATTAATTCATTAATTCGTTAAGAGATTTAATTTCTCTTCGCTTCCGAGGTCCCCGCATGGAAACTCTGGGGTTGTTGGTTTTTTTTCTTTAAATTTCTTCCCCCTTCTTTCCCCATTTCCCCCCACCCCTCTTTTTTTTTTTTTTTTTTCCTTTGGAATTAATCCTTTTCCTTTGTTTTCATTCGCGGCCCAATGGAAACCCGGCCCCGGCTCCACGTGATTCCCTCTTTGTGGCCGCGCAGGGGGCGCGGAGGGGGCGGCGGGGCCGCTCCTGGCCCCAATTCCCAGGGTTTCACCCCAAACGTGGCAGGCCGAGCCCAAACCCGGAGCCTGCGCTCAATCCACCCCTTCCTCGCCTTCCCTTCGCTGTTTTTTTAACGTACAAACAACATTTTGTTTTGTTTTGTTTTGTTTTGTTTTTTTTTCCTTTCAATCCGACTGAGAGGACGAGATAAAAATTGATAACGGAAAGTTTATTCAAGAATTGTTCAACAGACAACCCTTAAGCGAGGAAATAAAATAACTACTGTAAGAACAAAGAAAGATCTCCAAAGAGGAGGGTGAGGTGGGAGGGAGGGATTAGCTATAGTTCTTCTAATTCAGGACTATACAATTACAGTCTGGTTCTGCTCTCATGCCTCCAGTAGAACTAATTACATTATTCATAAGTACGAAGGTAACATAAAACTACTGGTCTGTCTAAATTACAATAACTAAAATAAGCTTGTTGTACAATGACAAGGAAACACAATGTCCTTTGTAACAAGTAAATACTAAAAAAGTACAATTTGATTCTTTTTTTTTTTCCCTCATATAAATACATAATATCGGGGATAAATAATACAAAAAAAGGGAAAATATTTTAAACTGGCTATAACCAATAAATATATATGAATGTTCACCAGAACACACACCTATTGAAGGGAGTCTCGACTGAGATGGACGAAAGCCCTTCAAAGTTGTTTTAATACCCATTATATGTAAACTCTAAGTGCAACAAAGATGTCCAGACAAGAAAGCATTAGCAAATCCTAGTGATCCATTCACTTCTGCTTCGATTGGAGGACATTCCATTTGTTCAAATATACCCTGTTTTCACGTAAGGTCAAAGAGAAGAGGAGGAAAGAAGCGTAGGACTTCTAAGTCTTAAGATTGCTTTTCTGTTAAGGAACCCCTAAGAAAAAAATACCCCCCAAAACTACAAACTTCATGTCATCAGAGGCAAAGGTGGGAAAATATTCAGACCTGTCAACTCTTTTCTTCCTCTCTTTGGACTGCTCTTATTGTTGGAAGGGGGTTTAGGCGTTTCGAACACTGATTTCCCGAACCCTTTGTAATTCTTAGACCTCTTTTATTCTAATTTTTTTTCTTTTTTTTTTTTTTAGTATTATTATTTCTGAGAGGGGAAGCAGGGAGTGGAGGGGAAGAGCGTGAGTCCCACGCGTTGGCAGGTGTGTATATTTGCAGTTTGTGTGGGGGCCAGTGGGAAGTTACTCGGTGAAAAAGGACTCCCCCCCTCTGAAGGCTGGGAAGGGAAGCACAGGTGGATCTTGAGGAGGAGTCAGAGGAGTGGGGAGTTTCCTTGTGAACCTCTTCTAGTCGTGTGCATGTTTGTGTGGATGCAGAGACACCAACGATAAAGACTTGGCTGGTTGACTCTTCTCCTTTCCAGTTGTCCAAGAGTTGCCGGTGACGTGCCCGGGTTGGAAATGAGGGGTGTTGCTGCTTCGGATCTGCCAGATTCCCACAAAACCACCCCAAACCCATTTCAGAAGCATTTGTGTTGAAACACAGGAGGTATATCTCTTCAGAGAGAGAGCTGCTTTAGGCAGTGAACACCGAAAGGGTGCCTGATAAAACCCAGAAATAATAACAGCGAGCACGGCAACAACCTGGTGGAATCATCCCTGTCAAAGGAGGAAAGGAAACAGCTCAACACAAATGTTCCTGAAGCTGAGCCTGTCCTCTTCCCCTCTCCCGTGCCCCGTGGAGGGATCCCACCTGCTCCACCTGAGCCTGTCCCTGGCTCCCTATCACAGGTGGGTGAGCTTGGGCGCCTCTTGGATTCTGCCCTGAGAAGAAGCGTGGTGGGTGGAAAGGTCTGTGTAGGTGGGGTGGCTCTCACACGGTCCGTGGTGCTGGCTGGGGGGCATCTGGGGGGGCCCGCTGTAGTCCATGCTGGCAGCCTGGTGGTGTGGCAGGTGATTGAGGCCGTAAAGGGACGGGCCAGAGGCGGGCATAGAATCCACATAGTTACCTCCAACGTAGACGGGGCTGCCCTGCATGCTGGGCGTCCCGTAGGCCACCCCGTTCCCCGGTAGGACATGCGGGTCGTACTCGGGGGCCGCGTTGGGGTATTTCTGTTGGGAGGGGCAGCCTTTGATGGGGTTTTGGTAGTTACTCGACATGGCATAGGCATTTTGGTGGGGTTTGTTGAAGGAGGGCGGCGAGGGGGCGTCGTAGTTGCTGCTCATGGTGTGCAGGGCGTTGAGGAAGCCGGCGGAGGATTGCATGGGCTGGGGGGGGCTGCCGGTGGGGGACGGCCCTCCGGAGGAAGAGCCCATGCCTTTGGACTTCTGGTCTTTCTTGTACTTCATCCTCCTGTTCTGGAACCAGATCTTGATCTGCCTCTCGCTGAGGTTCAGCAGGTTGGCCATCTCCACGCGCCGGGGCCGGCACAGGTAGCGGTTGAAGTGGAATTCCTTCTCCAGCTCCACCAGCTGAGCGCTGGTGTAGGCTGTGCGGGCCCTCTTGGAGGCCGAGGAGCCTGGAGGGCTTTTCTCGCCGCTGCAGGTTTCTGCCGGCCCCGAAATGAAATAAAAGATAATTACTTACATGCAGAAATTGAATGCATCGTTTCTTAATAAATCCTGGAACAGGCACAAGAGTTCGACCCCCCTCCCCCTTCCCTCACCCCTTTGCATTAGCCTGCACTCCATAATCATGTCATTTATTAAGAGTTCTGTTCTCCAAAGCTGCCCCTGGTTTATGAAAATTTGATCATGTCATGTAGAAAAGGATTCCAGGGCCATTTATTTAGGAGTCGATTATTTCCAGCAGATAATTTTGAGAAAATAATATTTGGCAGGGGGGCAGTGGCTGCAAAGCCAATTAACACTAACACGGGGCGGTGCTGGGAGGTGTTTTGTTTGCTGAGGTGTGAATTCACACACACACACTTCTTGTGTGCCTCGTGTTTGTGCAACACAAATATTTGCATGTATGTTGTTAAACACCAGGTCACATTTGTACCTACCTTTTTTTGTGAGAGAAAGGTGATATAAGAGATAAATCACATTAATGTAGGATGAAGCGTGTGCCACAAAGTTTACATGAATGTATTTGTCAAAACAGTGATATCCCCAACATGATTTGGGGGTTTTTTGGATCATGTCAGCCTTGGGTGTGTCTCTGTGTAAGAAGGTGCACGTGTTTATGGACGTGCTCTCTCTGTGCACACCCACACCGTGTTCACTGTCATATCTGGGGGCAGGAGGTGGGAAGAGAACAAACAGCTTTAGCAGCACGAGGCTGAGCAGTTGGGTGCAGGTTTTCCTGTATCTGTGTCTGCACAGTGGGGCATCACCTGGCTACAACCACCCAGTTGTGTTTCCCCGCAGTGCTCCGGCTCTGTCTGAACCAAACCGAGTGTGCCCAGCCGGAGCTGCAGGGTGGGCCAACCTTGGCTCGTGCCCAGTGCCAGGATCCTCTCTGGATCCTTCTCGGATCCTCCCCTCCCTCCCAAACCACACCACCCTGCCCGGTGGCTTCCCCACCTTGTCCGGGGACGAGAGCCCGACAAAGTACCTGTGCTGGGGGAGCTGTTTTTCTGCTTGGAGTTTTGCCTCGATTCTTTCATCCAGGGGAAAATCTGCTTGGTGAGACTGGCGTTTGCCCCGAGGTTGGCTTTGCCGGGGGCGCTTTTGCCGCCCCCCGCCTGGTTATTGCTGTTGCTGCCGGCGCTGTTGGCCGAGGGGTTGGGGGGCGGCGAGACGGGGGGAGGCGGGTGGTGCTCCTGGGGCAAACTGGGCCTCATGCAGCTCCCGTTCAGGTCTTTACTCTTGGCGTGTGGGGTCGTGTTGCCAAGAGACTGCAGGGAGCAGGCAGACCTCTGGAAGTCGCTCTCCATGGGAGAGGCCGCCTGGAAGGGCTGCTGGGGACCCTCGTAGCCGAAGCCATTGGCGCCGCCGTAGGAGTAACCCCCAAAGAGCGTGGAGCCGTCGTAGTACGTCGTCTTCTGCATCTCTGGGGCTCCCCAAAAGGATTTTTGCGGCTACCAGGGTCTTGACACCCCTATGGCAGAACATTGGCACCCCAAGGCCACGTGACAGGCCGTTTCCAGCTGTCTATTGGAAGCTGACCTGAAAGGTTAGGAGAAAACACACAATAATAGTACCCGGCCTATGAATCCATCTTGGGGCCTGAAAGGCCCATGACATGAATAGGGTCCCGCAGCACAGGAGGAACAGATGCTTTGAGCAGATTTCATCCTGTGTGCAGCCCAAGGAGGCTCAACAAATGTTACAGTGCAAAAGTGTTGAGCTGATTTGGGGGGGGGGATGACAGTTTTCCTGGTTAGTTTGGTGGGTTGTTGGTCGCACCTTTTATTCTTCCCCCCCAGCCAGGATGTGCAAGTGCTCCAAAGGTACACGTGGCTTCATCTGCACACATCTATTTCCTCCTGGATTTATCTGTATACTACCCAATTCTATATCTCTACACATTCTCCCCATGAGATGTGTGTGGATATCCATGGAGATGTGTGTCATGTGCTCATATTCCCATCCACGTCCAGATGACACAGAAAATAACCCAGATATTGGGGTACAGAACAGATAATTGCTGGCCACAAGCATGAAAGGAATGAAAGTCTCGCTTTCTTACCCCTGACCTATTCAAATCAGCCATTCACACACATAACAAGCAGCAAGATGTTCTACCTTCCCAAATTAAAACTCTGGTAGGTTTATTACAGGGCCCCTGTCTGCTCTATTTGTTTTTAAACTGAAAACAGCAAACAGTCAATATGTTTTGTCCAGGTAACGGTGTCCTGGCACAGTTGGCTTCCTTTGCTGTTTACACAGGAACTCCCAACGTCTTTGGAATTCAGTGCAAATATTTTCAGCAGATTTAAGCAGGGCATGAATTCAAGAACGTGCTGCCTTTGGCCTGCTCTGAGTGTCTGTCTCTCTGTGCCTCTGGAAGCACAGGTTGTATTTAGAAAACAACCCCCTTCCCTGCCTGCATGGCTTTGTGCTCATCAGTCCTGAATCTGCAACTACCATTGGCAAGATGTTGATTCCAAAACCAGTTCAATTGCTGTTGTTATTTTTTTCCTCCCCTTGGAAAACAAACACCTCACCAGGCCATTTGCTCTTAACTTTCTCCCCCTTTGATTTTTCATCATTCCTCCCTCCCTCAATCCAAGCCCTGAAAAAAGTCTAAAAAACCCATTCCAAAGCCTAAAATTACAGAACAAAACCTTCCTTTTTTCCCTTCTCTCTCTGACCTTTTTTATGTTTCTTTTTTCTCTTTCTTTCTCTTTTTTCTTTTCTCAAAGCATAAACTTTCACTACCATAAAGAAATACCCTCAAAACCAGTACAACTATCTTGACCTGAAAATAATCTGTTGGGTGAGGCTCAATCAAGCAGCACACAGATTTTAAAAAGCCAGGGAGCCTTCGCTCTGCAGCCAAGAGTTTGTGAGGAGCCACTGTGCATTTTGTTTGGCAATTGATATCCACTGTATATTTAATTGTGTCTCTTGTATATTTAATTTTATCTGGGCTCTTTCATTCTGGAAAATAAAATCAAACAAACCCTGTGGAGATAAAGTCTAATGCGATATTTCTAAGTACCGGGGTTTAACAGAAGCCACAACTCGACAATAAATAACATCTTTTTTTTTTTTTTCCCCCTTTCCCTGACTCGTTCTTATGGCACGTCATGTGAAACCTCCAGTTACTTCTCCCACAGCCTCAGACAACGTGTCCACGAAGGGACTGCTCGGCTCTTTCACACTGATTAAATCCTCGCTGCATTCCCAGATCTGTGTTGTCTCTTCCACGGAGATGTATTATTGTCTACAGAGAGGATGATGCCCTTGCTGGGAGTTACTCTCGTTTGGTTTCCTCGCCGTGATAAATATGTCTTATTAAAAAGTAGATTCCGCGGCCCGAGCCGAGGAGCTGTGAATTAATTAACAAACAGCAGCGCCTTTATTATGAATAGGTTTGCTGAAAATATCTACGGGGGCAGAGGTGGGAATTTCTCCAAGGCCTTCCTGTCTGGCAAAGGCTTCTTTAAAAAAAAAAAAAAAAACAAAAAAACAAAACCAAAACAACAAAACAAACCCAAACCAGAGCTGTGAGGCTCAGCTAAAGCAGCTAAAAATAACAGCGACGATTTTTGGGGTTTGTTTTCTTTTTTCTCCTTTTTTTTTTTAAAAAAAAATGTCCATAAAATAAATTTACAATCCCCTTCGCCCAAAAGCTCCCTGGCTCGTGGCTTCCACGGATTTGCTTTGTACCTCATCTCTCAGCGCCTCACAAATGCCGCTCATTTATCTTCGCCCGGGACGGCCGCAATCCTAATTATTTACTCCAAGGAATTGCTTTAAAAAAAAAAAAAAAAAAAAAAAAAAAAAAAAAAGAATCTCGGGCAGAATAATAAATATTCGATGATCTCCCGTTCCAATTAAAGCCGGGCGGGATCCGCGCCGGTTGTTTCCCCACGCTCCAAGTTTCACTTTGCGAGCGGTAACGTTTAACCACAAACTCTTCGCCTGCAACTTTGGAGCGCGAGGATTTAGAGACATTTAAAAAAAACCCAAAATAAATAGATATCGGGTGGAAGGAAAGGGAAAGGGCTGCGGGGAGGAGGATGCTCGGGGGGGAAAAAAAAATCAGGCGGTCGGGGGAAAAAGATCAAAGGAAGCTGAGGCAGAGGTATTCTGCTGTAAAGCCGTCCCCTCCATGTTGGAAATCCTAAATTCACAACCTGAGTGTGTCTGTGAAGAAGAGCAGCGTCTTTCCCCTCCCCCGCCCCCTCCTAAGGTACATTTTCCCCGAGCCGGAGAAGCCAGGCATAGCCCCGCTTTTAATTTAAATTGTTATTAATAATAAATATTCTAAACGTGCCCCTAACAATAGGTCGGCCGCTCAGAAAGAGCTCAAATCGCAGCGACCGCCTCGCGCTGGATCGTGCCTGAAAAATAGAGAGACATTCCTAAAATTTCCCTCTTCCCTCCCCCACCGGCGAGCTTCACCCCAACCAGAACTCCCCAGTTGTAAAGCGGGGAGGGGGGGGACTGGGGGGGTGGAAAAGGGCCCTGGATGAGGGCTGCAAAAGAGTCTCTGCGTGGAAGGAAGCTTAAAGCTTGTGAACTCTTCTTGAACCGAGATTGGAGTCATATGGTCATAAATCATTGGGACATATACTCCGCCATTCACAAAGTGATAGCCTATTTGAGTCCGGCTTACCTTAGTCTCTGACGAGCAAAGCCCAGGCAGACATAATATATTTTCACATCCAGCATCCACGCAATCAATAAGCAAGGAATGACCCCCTTCCTTTAAAAACGTTACAGGAATATACGAGAGAGAGGAAAAAAATCCGGCATAGGCATGGATATATGTATAAAAAAAAAAGAGAAAAAGCCAAAACAGAGGGGGAGGGGGCTCAGCCAGTGGAGCTTTCGGTTACGGCAGCTCAAATTGTCTCTCGGTCTCCGTTTGGGGGAGGAAAAAAAAAAAAAAATCAAGATGCTTTCCAGCTTCCAAGATGTGCAGAAAAGCTGCGGGCTTTGAATGGACAAACCCTGAGATTCTAGTTGCCCTATGGACTGGTACGCGCTGCTCACTGATAACAATGGCCTCTGCTTTACCACAGCAAAGGGGAAGAAGGGAAAGGAGAAGGGAAAAAAAAAAAAGAAAGAAAGAAAAGCTGAACACAACACCCCCCCCCCCACCACCCCCCTTTTAACTATGCAATGCTTGGCTGGGATTAAAATAATAACGAAAAGAATCCAGGCTACGGGGGAGTTGGGGGGTGGGCGG
>JAWWLV010027500.1:0-39441 GCA_035041135.1 Platyrinchus mystaceus | reverse complement strand
GTGTGGGGGGCGGGGGGTGAGGCGGGGCGCAAGGGAAGCAAACAAAACCTTGACACTCCAAGAATATTCTTCTACAAATCAGAATGAATAAGCAGTGTTTGAAAGGCTAAAGACTAAGAGTCACTCGGCCCCTGTTGATGCCTCTGCATTCCTCACAAAATGGTGATTTGTATAACTTTAGACCATCAAAAGGGCCCCAAGAAGACTGATTGTGAGTGGGTGGGTATCAGGTAATGACTTGTTCTAGTCTCATGCTGTCAAAGGGGAGATGAAGGTCAGGACACAGGTTTTCATCATCCCAGTTCCTCTGCTATTCATCAAAGTCAATGATGAATTTTTTACTTTGCTGTGCTGTCTGGAAAGAGGACAGGTAAGGCCCAGTCAATTATGTACAGAGGGCTTCATGCATGAACAACCAAGCAGCCCCTCATTTTTATTTGTTGTCCCTGTCTACCTTCCCAACAACACACAAACAAATCATATGTGCAATCCTTTCTTTGGAAAAATCCCCAAAAGGCCAGTGTGGGGAAAGCTGTCATGCAGTGGGCCCTGAAGATGTTGGCTGTTGTCATATTGGAAAGCACTGCTGGTCTCTAATAAGTGAGAGTTAATAAAATGAAGTGCTAAACCCACACGTGAGTTATGAAGATCTTTCCTTACTAATGAGAGTTATCCAGTGTCCCATGGATGCTCATTATATGTTGTTTATATCCAATAATAAAGTCTTGCATTGCTTCAGTGGCGTTAGCTGGAAGTGGTGCTCTGTGATGACAGCATAAAATCTATCGAGTTTTGTTGCCTGTACTTATTTATCTCTGCAATTTTTTTCGCTCTTAAATGTCCTCCCTATCAGAATGTTATTTATAGGAGCAATTCTTCACTCAGTTTAAAGTAAAGGAAATCTTAAAAACATCTCAACACGGGCTTATTATGAAGACACAGGTATTTTAGCATAGTGGACCAAATTAATTTCCAATGCAAATCCATTTATTTTATCCCAGTCACGATAAGGATAAATCTGGATCAAAAAATGTCTAAAATAAATGTAGCCAAGATGTAAGGCTCAAATTTAAAAGCAGAATAGAACAACACATCTGTTGACTGTTTTCAGCTATGCCCTTGTGTGCCTTATTATGATTCCAACATAACCTGGAGGTAAAAATGTGAGGAACTCTGCCCTTCTTCTGTAGCATGGAGTGTCACAGAGGCAAAATTAGCATTAGTTCTCTGGTATGCAGAGGAGAGATCAATGAATTTTATAAACTGGCTTCAGGTAAATGATTCTGAAATAATCAGTGTTTCAGTGTTAACAGGGGGTACATAGTTCTGAATGCCAGGATCCTTGAGTTTTGGGACATGTTTGAAAAAGCTGAATGTTTTCAATCATGCCATTTTATTTCTCTGAGATTAAAAGGGAATAATAAAAATTGAAAAATATTTACAAATAATAAAAATAGTTCTGCTGGCAAACTCTCTGCTATAGTGCTCTGAAGGGATTCTCTAACAACGTGCAATACTGTGGAGAATAGGAAAGCTCAAACATTTCAGAAGTAAACATGTTTTAAATCCTTAAACATTTCAGTCTGTTTTCCTAAAGAGTTCAGCTGTAACTGCTCTGTGTTTGCACATGAGCATGTGCATCAGTGAGACGCTTCACCTTGATACTGCAGAACTTGTCCAGTTCCTTGCAAACCAGCCTGAAAGATAGTAAGTTCTTAAAAGTCTGATGAAAGTGTGAAGCCAGTGTCAAGGAAGACCCTCATTATTGCTCCCAGCATGGGTAGCACTCCACTGTGAACTCACCCCTTAGTAAAAGCTACATGGAAGAGCACACTAAATGCAGGTAAAGCATCAGCTGGCCCACATGTTTTATTCAGACATTAGGAAACCCAAGCACAAGACACAAGCACAAAGGAGATTAGGCTTCATTAGCTTTCCTGCTAATGTGAGATTTGTATTCAGTCAAGTTTGAGTCTATTGTTTAACAGCACCCTGAATAAGAAAGTTGACTGTTTCAAAGTCTTTTTGAGAATTTGTGCACTGTCTTCTGGGCCATAATCCGTAAAGTGTTCTTCACAAATGTTAGAGGCATGTCTGCACATGCCCTTGTAGATGCTCCGAAGTACAGAGAGAAACAGTGTATATATGTGTGTGTGTTTATGTGTGTGTGTATATGCATGTATATATGTAAAGCCTTGATATATATATACATGTATACATGTCTAAATACGTGTTTTTGTGTGTTTAAAAATGTATGTGTTTATATACTATATATATTAATACTTACAGAAACTAGACAGAATGCTATTGTCACATTCTTGGTCAACATTCTGAGAATCATCCTCAATTGAGGATTTAATTTAGACCCCAGTGAATACTGCTGAGTTGAATCTTTGAAAGGTTAGCCACTTAGATGACCAAAAATTAAAAAAATGGATTTACAAAAATGATTTTATGTATCTCTTGTGCAAATACTGGTCTTCAGGCAACTGCTTCCCCTTCCTCTTCTCTTCCCTTTCCCTCCCCCTTCCTCTTTCCTTCCCTTCCCCAGTAGCCCTCTAGTAGCAGACAGAATTATGCCAGTATTAAATCAGGAGAAAATTAGATGACACTATCTCTTCCCTCTTCAAGTGTCTGTTCACATCATAAGCTGTATTTTCCTCTTTTTGTCTCTGTCTCAGGAGCATTTGTGATCTTTGCTATGTCTGCATGAATGCTTATGAAACTCTTATTTATCGTTCATCACTTAGGAAAGAAAACTGATAGAAGGTTTTTTTGGTTGGTTTGTTTGTTTGTTTTTAATTACAGCACTTTCTTGATGCTTCTCTTGTGTTGACAAATTATAATAGCTTTAGACCTTGCTCTTCCATATGTCGTTAACTTAATGAGAGACCTAATAACTAAGTACGAATTATTGATACAAATCAAACAGTAGTCCTGGGAATTTGATTATAAACTCTTGTGAGTGGCTCAATCTTTAAACTCCCTCCTTTAAACTCTTTAAATTCCCTCCTTCTTTCTTTATCTGTCATACTCAATCATCATTTTGGTGTAACTTTTAAAAATTAATTTTCTGTAAGAAAGCGGATACAATCAGAGCAAGCAGCTGCCTGAATGTTACACAAACAGAAGTGAAGATGACATGCTGCCCTTTTGATATGTCTGTTCAATATTTACTGTCAACTTCAACTAACATTTATATAATATGAATATTTTAAAACAAACTCATTACTACACCCAAGTACTTACTTGAGTAAATATGCTACAACCAGCTCCATTCTCCCATGTTCCTTTAAATACTAGTGAGTTGCCTGCGCAGTGAAGAACAAAAAATCAGGAAATAATGGAAAATGAAATTGTTTTGATGGCTCTGATTTGACACATTGCTCCTCCATAGCAAGATTTGATCCTTTTTGTTTACCGCAGACTGTCTTGAGTATTGCCTTAATGGTCAGAGCTGGCATTTTTAAAATTATGATAATGTTACAGTTATTATATTTTTCCAGTTTTTGTATAAACTTGAGCTAAGGTATTTTGGTGTTCAAATAGGATCAATTCAAGATAATAGAGACTATCTCCTGGAACAGCAAGATAGTGGTGTGAATGTGCAAGGATCATGGCTGTGCTTTCAAACTGCAGTTGGTACCCAGAATAAAGATGGAATTATAAATGCTGAAGATTATAATGTTCCCAAACCAGCTTTATCTTCTGGCATCTTTTTTTCCCTCTTGCCTTGTACAGGGCTGAATTTCTTTGTGACTAGCTGAGAGGTAGGGTGGTGTACCTGGGATTTAAGGCAGTCATTGGCACAGTGTTTTCCATCCCCTCCTACACATCGAACCCCACCAACTCTTCAGGGAGGATCCTCATGTCTTTGATAACCCAGCCCATTCTGTCTTTTCTCTGCTGTCTTGCAATCTGTGTCTTGCTGAACTTTTCTTGTGCACTTGACTCACAAGGAAGACTGAGTTTGTACACTTTCTGTCCATGGAAACTGACTTCTTAGATTCAGCTGTAAGTCTAATGCTTCACTCCAGTTCAACAGCATGTATTGACTAAAACGGTGACTCTTACCATGGAGTATGCTATGGTTATCTAGAACTGGTGTGTTTATTATGTGTCCCTGAGGCATTTCAACATTAGATCATCCTCACGTGTTCATTATTTGCTTTGCCGTTTGGGGGGGAGGGGGAGCGGGGGGTTGGCTACATTGCTTCTTATTTGCCTCCCTAGTTTGTTTGTTCAGCCTGCACTGAATGGATTTCCCAACTCATAAAGTGTAATGGCTGTGATAACTCATGGAGTATAAGAACACAGTAGAACATGAGTTTTTGCTACAAAAATCACCTACATAAGGTGGCTCTGAGAGGTAAGGAGTGTACAGAGACTGAGCTGTATTAAAATAAGTCAATTAACAGGAGTTACTTAAGTAACCTTTTTGAGGATAGACACTCATCATGAACGGGCTCTTGAAGTATTTTTATATGTCTATAATGGGTATGAACTGCTGCCACCATTTTTTCTCTCAGTGAAGAAGAAATATATGACCCTTACTGTGGAATGAGTCAGAAATCTTTAGCTGATTAGAAAAACAACAGGGAAAGCTTGGTGTCTATTTCTGCTCTGGTCAGGAGGAAGACCAGCGGCCTGGCTCAAGCTGCAAGGAACCTACAAGCACACCAAGAGTCTTGTGGGAATGTGTAAGGTAGCTTTTGGTGTTTCTAAGAGGGGAGGAATTTATCTAGTTTGTAATTTGTTGACTAGTCCTGAAAAACTGTTAGCCAAAGAGCTCTCAGATTGTGTTGGGAAGAATTATCTGCTCAAATGGATTTAGGAGGTTGCTGCTGGCTGGGGACTCCCTTGCTGGAATGAGATTCATAAGCATGTTGTTTCCTCTGTCTGGACATGGTTAAAGTCTTTATGCCATCTTCTTCACGACTGCTAATTGTGGAGCTACTGCTTCATCAGCTCACTCACATTACTCAGAATATGTGGCTCACTCTATTTTTTCAAGTTTCAAAAGTTGGTGTATTATTTTGGTCACAAGTATTGATCCTCACTCCCCAACCCACCAAATTACCAAAGACCATCAGCTGCAAATAAAGGAAATGCTTTTAATAGCAAGAGGGAAAATCACGTTAGAATAGACTATGACTGGTGGAAAAGTTAAAGTAATTATCTTTTAAAATATTTTTTTTCTATTTTTACAAGGTTCTAATTAGTTCAAAAGGATATTACTGAAAAGTCAAGTAACCTTTGATTCAAACCTGGTGTCCTCACCTGTGAAGAACAGGGAAAACACCACAAAATTATAGAGATGCAGATGTATATCATTATTGGAAATGAAATAATCTCTTACTCCTCATTCTGTTCTCCCAATGTGTAGGAAAATTGGAGTTCAGGTACAACCTAAGAAACTTTATCTGCAATATTATCAGGAGTAAGAGACTTTGTATGAGCTTCTGTGTAAGAGAGATGTCTTTGGGGGTTCTTTCCTGCCTGATAGCACTTGTTACAAAAGGAAAGCCAGAAAACAACAACAATAATAAAAAAAAGAATAAAGGAAACAAACAAACCCAAAACCCCGAGGGTAAAGGATTTTGGAGTGAAACAGAGTTTTAATTTTTAAGACCCCTGCAAGAGGTAGCTGCAGCACATGGAGGATGCACAGCATCTCCCCTGAGCCTGCCGAGGTCCGGCAACGGCCAGGACAAGCCGAGCAGCCCTGCTGCTAGACCAGGGCTGGTGGGACAGCTGCCTCGTCCCGTCTTGAGGGGACGCGACTTGAAAGCCTGACTCCGCGTGTACAGATTTTCGGGATTCAGCCCTGTTCTGGATGGGCAGCTTGTTTTTCTCCTGCAGCGTATGAGAGTCGCAGCGCTGCTTGAAAACCAGTGCGGTAGAGAAGGGTCGGAGGGTTTTGGAGAGGAACCCTCTCTGCCGACACGTCTCGGTTTGCCCAAAAGGGATTATTGAACCCGGGACAGAGCAGAAAACAGACTACAGAAGACATTAGGGATCCTTTCACGGCAATAGTCTTGTTCACGAGTTGCATCATCAGAATGCCAGGATCCCCTTTTCAGGGGTGCCTGAAGGACATACGGAGAATTCAGGGCGGGGCGTAAATGTTTTGCCAAGGCAAACGTTTGCCTGGAAGATGCCTGTGTCAGCCATTATTAAACAGAATTATATGGGTGCTGTTTCCTTAACGGATAAGAGTGGATATTGTGAGCAAATCGCCTGTCACACACGATTTGGCAGATTCTGATTTGCTTTTAGGACAATGTCTGTTAATCCTATTACGGGCGGGGAGAGGATGAGGCGCGAGTGGGCGCAGACGGGCAGTCTGGCTGCAGCGGCTGTGGAAATACACGATTTTGAGGTCGGGTTTACTTGTCGCACGTTTTGGCGCTGCCCACCCCTCCTACAACCTGTGAAGGGGGGAAGCAGAAAGGGTGAGGTGCGGAGGGAAGGGGGAAAGGAAAATACGGTGTTTCTTTTCGCAAACTTTGCAGAGATCGTTTGTTTTTCCCCTGTTCCCCTCGGAGGGAAGCTCGGAGGTGAGCTCGAAGTCCTGTCTCCGGACCGGGCTGCCGGTGCTCGCATCCCCTCTCCCACTGCATCCCTGCCTGTTTTGAGGGATACGGTACAGCTCCTGCTGCTTGGAGCTCTGGTTCTACAGGACCAAATGTTCCCCGAGACGGATTTTCAGCCCCTCGGCGGGGCTACTGGAGCTGCAGGTCTTGGCTTTACCCCATCCCAGGGGGAAAGGCTATTTTTTCCCGCTGTTTTGTATTTATACTATTTATCTATTATAGTGTATGCACGTATGATAAACGTTGATACGGAACCACTGGCGTGGCCTTTGGCTTTTTATAGTCCCTTTCACGCCCTTAATCATTTTCAGGCAGCGTTTTGCTCAAGCTTAGGGGACTTTACGGAAAGGAAGCTATGGGACAAACCCTGAAATTTGGGGATAGGCAGAGGGGAGATTTCAGTGAGGAGGTTCCTTAGGATTTTCCCTAAAGCCGTGAAGAACAGGTGAGTGAGTGAGGGACACCCCAAACGCGGCTCCCCTCTTAAAGGGGCGGCGGGGCAGCGCACGGGAGGTGCCGAGAGACCACAACACCGACACGGACGTCCTTGAGAAAAGAGGCGGCCCATGCTTTACGTGTACTCACTGGCTGGGGAAACTTCCTCATGAGTATTCAAATATTACGATAATTATCGGCACTGCAGGCTTTCACTCAAGTTCATATATGTGTTTGTATATATATATATATATACATATATATATGTAAAATATACATGTATGTATATGAATTTTGTACACCCCAAAAACGCTGGTTTTCCCTGTATGTTTTCTCCCGTCAGTTTGTTTGGTCTTTTTGGCAGAAAGGCTAGTCTTCAAACCGGAGGAACATTACCGCTGTCTTGTCAATTACTGTGATTTGAAAGTGAGCCTGTGTAGCGCTTTAGCTGCCCTCAGCAATCAGGCTTTAGACTCACGAGGTTCTGATTATAGGAGTTGCCTTATTTGCATTGATGAGGATGAACCAGCTGCTGGAGCATACAGAACTGCACCTGACACAATCACCGACTTCAGGATTAGCACAGGGAATCAGGAATTCACTGTGCTATATGGCAATCTCAGCCCTACATTAGAGTTACTCATGCAAAATGACCCAAATTTGCAATGAGCACAATTAGCAATCCAAAGATGCATGTTAATTTAGGGACTGACATTTTCTTGCGTTTTACGTATTAATATAACGATTACGTGCTACTTAGTATGCAAGGCTGAGGAAAATGAGCTTTTTACTCCCCTGTGAGCCCCCTCAAAGCATCCTAACTGCAGTCCTTGATATTTAGACAGTCAAGAAGTTTTGTGCTCTGTAACCCAAGGGCGGGTTTCTTTCTTTTGTTCGTTGTTTACACGAGTAAAATTGAAAGGGTTTGGGGTTTTTTAACATTTTTTCCTTTCTCTTTAAGCAATCGCTTCCAACTTAAAGAACAAAATGTTGCCGTGTTATATATGTATATATATCTCCCCTCCCCTCTCCGCGAGTTGTTCAAAGCATTCCCACACCTACAACACTGACCATTCCCTATTCCTCTCCGTGAAAGCGGGATGTTTCATTAAAGCTAAAGTGCTCGAGTGAGAATCTAGCGGTTTTCCTCTTGACCGCCCCCTGATACCCAGAAATCTTGAATTTACAAAAGAAAATAAAATCTGAGCTGTATTTATTCTTGCTTTCGTGTATCTAGGTATTGAAATTCCCACCTATGCTTTGGGGAGGGAGGCGGGGAAGGGGGGAGAAAAGAGAGAAAAAAGTGTGGATTAAGTGATATTTTGGAGCAAAAGCGTGCAGTTCAAAAGCTAAAGCTCCCATTGGAGAACAGAAAATTTAATGAGCTTTTAATGGAATGCAACGCTCAGAGTAGTAAATTATTTGTTAGTTGGCGATGCAATCAGCATGCTGATTAAGGTTGCTTGGTTTTTTACTAAACATTAACTGAATCAAAATGGTTAGTCCTTGTTATGCTTGGGGGACTTTCGTGGAGCAAATGGACTTTCAGAACAGAGATTGTCAATAAAGGTGAGTGCGCTCCAGGTGTCATTTGAATATGGTGATAAAATACTTCTGATAAATATTTTAAAATGTTTAAATCCACAATGTTCACCTCGTGTATTGCGAACTCTGTTGAAAGAAACAGTGGGCCTAGAAGGGCCTTCCAACAATCCTTATTTCTCTCTTGGAGAGTGAATATTACATTTTATTTGGTAATTTTTCTAGCATTACTTTCAAAATGCACGTTTGAACAAAAATGTAGGCAAGTTTGGAGACTCAATCTGAAAGAGGAAATAAAAATTATGTAAAGGATAGATTAGAAGTGTAATTTAAGCTTTTGCAAATCCACAGGAAATACTTATGCACTTAAAATTAGATATTTTTTAATATCAGATGCTGCTTGATTTTTTTTCTTAAAAATTTTTAAAGGGACATCTCTTCATTTTTGCTGCAAAATGAAATGACTTTTTACTTTATTGGACTCAAAGAAAAGCAACAAAACAAAACTCCATTGGCATTAACACCACAATAGGGAGGGTGGTTATTGGTCTTTTATGCATGTTGGCTGTAAATATTTAGTCTATTGAATCCTTAGACAAGCCTTGGATTGCACAAATCAATCCACTTATTGACTGGGTATGCGCCTGTTTTAAGACAGTGTTTATCGTTTTGGTTGCCTGTCTGCTTTGGGTCATATAGATTAACAAGAGACAGAAAGACGAATTAAAAAAAATAATAATAACAAAAAGAATTATAGACTAGAAGCTTTGCATTTTATGTCCACCATGACAGAGTTCCTCTTCTATAAATCCAAATTGGTTAAATTCCTTCACCTTATTCAGTCACGATGATCAGATACCTTTAAAATCCTATAAATAACTGTCTATGTGTTTTAACTGTTCCTGTTTATGACCCAAGAGGTTAAAAGCCTTGACTGGCATTTGACTTCTGACCTCCTATAAATGTTATCTTATCAGTTCCTGCTTGTTAACTTGTATTGAGTGCTTGTCCCTGATGGCTTTTAGATAAAAGGGGGTTTATTATATTTCCTATTGAAACTGAACCATTTGCTTTGTTCTTCATCTGTAGTCTCAGCCCACAGAGTAACCTTGTAACCCACCAATTTTTGGAGAATAGACTAAAAACCATACTATTTACTGTTCTTCGGAAGCCTCATTTTTGTCTAAAGTCGCTGGAATTCTGATCCAATGTTAAACGTTGCCCTGGCATAATTTCTATAATTTTTAATAGTAGTAGATTTCAACCAAGAGCGGATGAATTAATATGGTCATACAAAGATTTATTTTCTACCCGAATTTGAGAAGCCTCCCTATAGACGTTTCAAATGCATTAAATGTATTATTCGCACTGTACTTTTCTTATCTGCTAAAATGGTGTGGTTGTTGGATACATCTACTGTAATTCCACCTATTATATTGAAGGGATTTCTTTTATGCTGCATATTCTCCTGTATCTTTCTGTCCTCACACATCCAAAAATCGGCGATATTAATACAATGACTTTCATGTGCTGTAAGCGTTCCTTCAGACAAACATACATGATGTTTTGCTGTATGTATATAAGCTTAACTGTGTTTAATACATTTTGTTACAGTTTGCAAGGGTATCAGGAAAACGCAGTGTAGTTCCTCTGGCTCGTTTGCTAAAGAACATTTTCCACTAATTTTTCTATAGAAATTGGTCTGTAATCGTAGGAAAAGAATGAAAAGGCAGCCATCTTGTGGGTGTCATATTGCACTTTTTCTCCTTGGTTCTTTTCCCCACAGTCTTTCTTTTCTTTTCTTTTGCTGTTTCACCATGTTTGACCTCGAAGATAGTACTTGATATGCAAAAAATATATATATTCTTCATCCCATATACTATAGAAAAGTTGCCTTCCCCTTTGGTACTTCAGGCAGTCGTTGTCTAGTGGTTACAAGGAAATGACATCTGCCTTTATATTTACTTATACTTATGAATGATAATTTTTGCATTCTATAGCCCTTTGTGGAAATGTATTTACAAAAAAGCAAGTATGTTAGCAAGATATTATTTCTGAGAACGAGATTAATTTGTCTGCAAACTAACGTGCAGGTGTGCCAATCAGGAATGATAAAATAGGAAACCTCGTGGATGTGCCTTCCCCCAGATTAACTTCTTTCTGGTTAATATTGTTCTTATTTATTGAAAAAACTGATCACTGTTTTAAATGTTCACAGTGTTGCCGTGGAAAGCTTAAGAGATTTGGTTCCTGTTAACGTCGATTCTATTTCAACAAAGGGAACATTTAATGCAATTCTTAACTTTGTACTTAAAATACTGTATAGTTAAAGATATCGGCTCAAAAATAGAAAGGCCCCCGACCAAAAAAAAAAAAACAAAAACCACCAAACTCTGATTATTTTAACTTAAAAATTGCACCAACGAGCATTATGTTATTCCTACCTTGTTAGAGGTTTTGTAAAGGAAAGCTAAAATCTGAAATTCCCACTTCGAATACCAAAACCATAAGAATAAGGGTGTGAAGCTATTTGTCAATGAAATAAATGTCGTCAGCAACACCGTCATTAATATGCAGACCGTTCAGTTCAGGATTAGCTGCTCCAGACGTTATTGATTAAGCCAGTATTGACAGTTTTCTAACGAACTCTCAATAGCAGCTTGAACGTGGCGTGTTTTAATTTGTTTGAAAACTTGCTGAAAAAATAGAAAACTTTTTCCCTTAAAAAAAAAAAGAAAGAAAGAAAGGAGAGGGGGAAAAAAAGAAGAAAAAAAAGTCTTGAATTGCAAAATAAAATCGCAACATCAATTTGTGCCTGTTTCGTCAGCTCTAAGTTAAATGCAAAACGCGTTGGAAATGCTAAGTGCTGTTAATAACTCAAGAGGACACGGATAATTCGGGACTCTAGCGTTTCTGAATAATAAACCCCGTACATGCGTCAGCTCAAAAAAAAAAAAAAACAAAAAAAAAAAAAAAAAGAAAAAAACCCCCTCCAAAACCTTTCTTTCTCTTCCTGCCAGCAGCATAAACCAAACTTTTATTTCTCCTCTTTTCGGAAATGTTTTAAAAAAGCTTATTGAGAAAAAATGTCGAAATCAATTTCCGAAAGGGGAAATAAATGCTGATTAAGAGGAAAACAATTATCACCTCTCCCCCCGCACAAATAAAACACCATCCAGTGGATATCAGTATGAGGAGCCGGCAAAAGGCATCCCCTTTCTGTGCTGCGTGAATCAGAGAGGCCCGAACCTGCCCGTAGCACCCGTAAGTCCTTCAGCCAAACTTAACCCCAAAAAAACCCTCGTGTGCGCGAGTCTTCCTTGTCCGCTAAAGTGGGTGCCTGGGGGACCTAGCCCCCTCCTGGGACGGGGGTGGGGACGGGACGGGACACAAGCATTTTAATGTCCAGTGCAAGCTAACTAAATTCGTGTCATTTTCATTATAATTGTGGTCACTGTTGTCCCGTGAGGTGGGGGAGGGGGCCTCCCCTATTCCCGCAGCTCCGCGAAGCCTTGCGCGCCCGCCTCACCCCCACCGGGGTTCTCACAGGGGAAGCTTCGCTCTTCTCCTCGAGTAAGAGCAGATCACTTCCTCTAATAGATTTCCTCGTGTATATAGATAATTAACTCATTGTTCTGCTTTTCATGGATTAGCGTCGACGTCCTGCACAAGGGTGTGAGTTTTTCTTTGTGCCCAAAGCTCAGACCCTCCCCAGACCTCGCCCACTGCTTGGGTGCAGCCCCCTCGCCTCTCCTGGCGCCCTAAATAACACCTAAAGCGGGGAAACAGGTAGCTTTGGAACAGTAAATCCTGTTCTGGGCTTTGTTCAGAGCAAGGCGGAGGGATGAGGTTTTGACTCTCGCGGCTCCCAGTCTACCACCACTCCTTGATACCCCCCATCCTCCTTGGGTTCTGGTTTACTGTGTTTGGGACTACCTCTCCCACCCACCCCAAACACCTCCGGCACGGGCAAAGTCAAGTTCGCAGAAATCCCGATTTTTCGTTTCGTAATCAAAAACTAAGATGCATTTGGGCTATTAAGCTGGGCAGTTTCCTTAAAAAGATTACTTGAAATACAAAGAGATTCATTTAGGACTCCCGGTGCCGCGAGAAAAGGACTCTGCTGTGGATTAACAGCCTGTCCTGGTCCTGGTATTCGGAGAACAAGAGTGACAACTTATTGGAAGTTCTCAAGGAATCATTTATATTTCCCACTCCAGCAGGCAGCTGATTTGAGATTGTCTGTTAGCATAACAAAGGCTCTGAGCCTGTGAACTTCAGAAACCTTTCGACCTCTTAGCTGCTGGCATGAATAGCCCCCAGCCCTGACTATAGAGATCTCCCAAAGCTCCCCTGTTCGTGGCTAAATTGTTAATCAAGGTAATTTAATATAGTTTTCAAAATGCCCCATCTCTTTTGGGTAAAGTATTCACGGATCTCGCCCCCTCCAGAAAGCAAAGTTCTTCTTTATTCAAGTGCGAGAAGGGCAGCTGCAGAGCCTCCGAACTCCCCCAACCTCCTCATCCCCCACCGCGGAGGACGAAGGGAGGGAGGCAACACAGGAGGCGCATACATATCCCGCCTCCCTACCCGAGCACCCCCAAATCCGACACCCTTCCCCTCTGGCACTGCCTCTTCCAGAGTGTCCGGTGATCCTTATTAAACCTACACTTAAACTATTTAATCTCTTTGTTTCCATATTTATATATTTTCTCCCACCCCTCCTTTTTCTAGGTGGGCAGGATCTGCTTTATGAGCTGCAGCTCAGCCAGATCATTCAGGCATTTCTGGGCAGAGATGGGGGGATTTATTTCCCCTCCTGTTACTTGGGCTTTCTTTTCTTTCCCTCACTCATCCTGTGGAAAGTTGCTGGAACCAAAGTTTCTACAAAGGAAACCTGGGGAATGAGACACACCAGTTTTGGGACAGGGGAAGAGCGTTTTTTGTTTGTTTGCAGTGTAACCTGATATTTGTGTTCTTGGCACGTCAGGCTTCTAGCTACAGTTTGCCAGAATTGGTAAATGATGGAGAAGAAATTTGTGCTGTATGCAATGAGCTGCGTGGTCATGCAAGGATGCAGTCCAGGTGCTACACAGTGTGGGGCAGCGTGGCTTTTTTCACGGTCTCTGCCTGAAGTGTGTGTGTGGATTCCCAATATGCCACATAAATAGCTACTGATGCACATGGAGAGCAACACCCTCTAAAATAAAATAAGCCAGGGGGATGTTTCTTTAAAATATCTGAAATCAAGCCTGGGTCTTGTTTAGATCTAAAGGTCTTGGAATAATTTTATCTTGAAACAAAAGGACAAAACAGAATGGAGAACAACACACAACTGTGTAGATGGACAAATCAGAAACACATTTCCTGTATTTTACTTTCCTAAAGCAGAGATTTTATGTCTTTGCATTTTATTTGTATTTTTGATTTCTACCATTGTGTCTGTGGACGAAGTGACATGGCTCCTAATTCCTTTTTTTTTCCTTTTAGAAGCTCCATATTTGTGCTTAATTTTCTTGTTAAATTGTTTATAGGTTTCAGAAATTTCACTGGGTTTTTTTCTGTAACATATAAAACAAGTCAATCAAACTAATTTTGTGCTTTTAATATTTGTCAAATGTCTTTTGAATAATCAAAAATACAAATAAATAAGATAGTAACTTCACAGAAGTTAAAGAAGTAAACACCAGTTTCTTTTAATTCTAAGAAGATAAAATTGCAGCATTTTTTCTTAATGAGCACTTTTCTTCATTAAGGTTGTTTTTTAAATTAGATTTTACCTTCATTACAATCTATGACTCATAGCTATCATTTCACATTGATATCTCTGAATTTATGTTACATTTTCTTTGATACATTAATAAATCTACAGGAGAAGATGACTTGACTTTGTACCCATACAAAAGTATATTTTTGTATTTTAAAAAAATCCATAATCTTAATTAAAATAGTCATATTTTGACTGACAGTCAAATTAATTCCATTCTGATTGAAAATTGTGTAGGTTTGTTGGTTGGTTGGTTAGGTTTTTTGGTTTTGATTTTGGTTTTTTCTTCCAGCAAATAAATAACAGGATTTCTGCATATTAGCAGATATTTGCTTTGGTAGTTGTTTCTGAGCCACTTCTATCTAATGCTACAGTTTGGGCCTATGGGCCTATTTCGTTGGGAAAAAGATATATATTTGTGATGATGTTTGACAGGGGGAATGAATGCAGATACCAGAACAATTATATTACAATTCCATTGGGAGCACCAGCACCAAATTTAGCCAGACTGATGGGTCACTGTCTAGACGGTCCCTTTTGTGTATCAGCTGTTTTTTCCCTGCTTTATTGTCCAACTTGAATATATGGCTAGAACCTGCATATGGAGCCCAAACATAACGATTCCTGCAGCCATATTTTGCTGTAAAAAAAAATACCCTCCCCTTCCCCCCCAAAACTGGATGCATCCTGCAACCATGTCGTCGGTGGAACAGTTACAAAACAGAAGAGCAAACAAACTCAGCTTTATACACCAAATATGTAGCTGTGTGCCCACATAGGCACACATATGATTGCAGATAACTGTTATGTAATTAAAAATGTAATTCGGTAGAGTTATCACTTGAGATCACAGGAGAATGCATAGGATATCCTGTCTGGGGCCCTGCTTTCTGTGAGGAGGGAGTTGGTGGTGCTTTTGGGGAGTACTGTAGACATGTAGATCAGGATTTGTGTTCCACCTATTCCCAAAAGAAGGTAGAAAATAAATAAAACAAGCAGGTATTGTGAAGAGGCAATTAGGAGCCACCCTAAATTAGGAGCCACATGTAAATTACAGCCATTCATTTTTGAAAAGGGCAAGGGATAAAAAGAAAGAATGTTTATTAAATGTTTACACTGTAATTAGTCATGCAGACTGTTCAGCTTTTCACTTACTGAAGCTCATACTTGAGCTGGAATTAGGCCTTTGCTAAAGACAGGTAGGACCAGGTTTTTCTTTTGTTTGTGTGTTTGTTTGTTTTTTTAAGGAGGAAGCATCAGAAACCTGTGAAAAAGACACTGTTACGGAACTTAGTTTTTTCCGTTAACATGCATCTTGCCACTATGTCACAAAGGAATATTTTTTTTGCCGTTAACACCTAAATGTCTTCTTAGCCAGAAACAGCCATGGATAGCTAAAAAGAAAGAAAAAACCCACAATCCAACCCTGTCAAGATACTGAAGAAGTTTTAGGAACTGCACCACACAAAGTCTGTGAAAAATTTGTGGATGTTCTATGCCTGAATCTTTATTAGATGAAAATGGCACTCTGTGGGTGGGTACTCTCTGAGATGATTTTGTTTCACATTGGCAAGATGCCTGCTGCCTGTTAGGCTGGGCCATAATGGCTTATTTTTTTACTCATCTTACCTGTCTGTGCCCCCTTTTTTATTGTTTTTTTTTAGTTTGAAACTCACTGGGGAAATCTTTGGACTATTTTTGATATTTTTTTTCTTCTAATCAGGATTGCACCAAGGCATTGATAATAATGGGCTTCTTCATAACATGTTAATTGCAAATTTCCCTCTCTTCCTGCCAGGGATATCTTTGCTGTGGTCCTTCTGCACTGCTCTAGACCTCCTGCTTTTGGAGTGGACCCATCACTTGCAGATGTGCTAATTGGAAACACTCTATTTAAATTTATATTCCTACTTCTGAAGCATGCTGGGAAGTCAAGTGTGATGGATTTACAATCAGGAATTGTGTACTTCTTTGTTGAGCATCCTGTGCAGTGGGGAGAGCCTGATAATCATCAGAGCTGCACACGCACAAGTCACACATGGAATCACTCTGTTCTTTCTTGACCTGGCGTAAGGTGGAGGGAAAGGGTAGAAGTCTTCACAGCAGCATCTATTGTCGGTGGGTTGAAGACCATTTGCCACAGGAGGTTTCTCACACTGTGTGCCTGCAGATGCCCCTGCACAAGGCAGTTCTGGCAAGGGCCTTGCAGGACTCAAGAGCTGAATCAGATGGCTAGTGTGGAAAGGGTGATGATTCTCAATTAATGCTGTTGAAGGAAACAGAGTACTGATGGGATCTGATAGAGAAGTAAATCTTTGAGTTTAATTTTGCAAATGGAACACAACCAGATTAAAAATAATCATGGTAATTGAAATTAGCCTCTGAGATTTTGGGTAGAGTTTCGTAACTACTAACCTGTTATCTCCATTTACCATCACTGTGACACTCTGGGAGCAGTTACACTGTTTCTATAAAGCACACAAATGCATCTCTCTGCTGCTTCCTCTTCTTCTCTCCTTTTCTTTCCACTCCCTTCACCTGTCTGTAAAGATGATGTTTCTGAAGTTGAAAAACATAAGAAAACACCTACATCTCAGCTCTGTTCTTTACCTATGGATAAACATCTTTTCTTTTTTTTCGAGGCATAATACCCCATCTCTCTCTTCTCTCTCAGAGTGTCTCATAATATCTCCTGCTGCAGGAAAATAAGGTTCTGACCTAAAAAAAAAAAAAAAAGTACAAAATAGGAGTTTTTTTCCCAGGTTTTGGTGAACATGCGAGGTTATACAGACCTGCAAAGTGATGTACTGCTGCTTACTCTTGTCTTATCAGGCAAGTTAAATGGTTGTGGAATTACATTTGCCATTACAGAGCTTGGTGGCTGGGAGAAACAAAAGAGCCAGTTCAGGGTGACCGATAGCCATCACAGCAGGTACCAGAATGGGCACGGCTGTGCACAGGCCCATCCTGATAAAGTGTTCACAGAGGAAAATCACTTTGGGGCACAGCTGCTTCCGGCGGTAAGAGCATGAGGAGCCTGATGCTTGGTACATGTAGTTAGTGATCAGCTTTGTCTAGGTACAGGTTAAATTCAACTGGCCCAGAAGAAAAAAGTATTTGTGGCTTGATAACACTGCACCAGTCACAGCTTGAGATGCAGTTTGGCTGTATAGGGCTGTAGCATGAAGACAAGTGAGAAAACTCACGTGCAGTATTGCTCTGTGAGTTGCACATCTTTTATATGTGAAGGCCAATTGAGAGTGCTAAACACACACACATACACACACAAATTCTGTTAAATTCATTTGCTGAATCATGCACTATTTTACAGCAAGAGGCATCTTTGAAGGCCACATTGTCCAGCCCTGCTTTTGGATCAGCTTGGGTGGGTCAGCCTGTGTGGTGCCACATCCAGCTGAGTTCAGAGTAGCTTCCAGTGTAAGAAGGCTGTAGCTGACCTGGAAAACCTGATACAGAAAAAAATAAATAAAATATAAAAGTTTAAAATATAACTGAATAAAATAAAATAAAATAAAATAAAATAAAATAAAATAAAATCCCTTTCCTGACCTGGTGGCTTCCTGCCCCATGAACCCTATCACACCTGCTGCATCGTGACTGTTTCATATGAGGGTACCCACCAGCATACAGTCAAGTGTCCAACTGTGACTCTAATTAAGAAACTATAACACAGACTCCAAGAACTCAGATATCATAGAAATGAGTATACCAGAAATTGCTCAGAAAACCTACACTAGCAAGGATTGTGTTAATAAAAAACTCAGAAGCCTTCCCAAGCATTAATCTGAGTTGAGGAGTGTGTGAATGTCACCCTGTCCATATGGTGATCCTTAAATGGGACAAGGCTGAAGCTATGAGGCATGATGCATAGCCATCCTCTTTCTCATCACTCATCAGCAGTTGCCCCTTCTTTCTTCTTCTCTTCCTTTCCTTTTACTCATTCCTAAAACAATTCTTTCACATCAGTACAGCTAATATAGTTTTTATCAAGCCAGACTCAAGTCTGTGGTAATTCTGTTTTTCCAGGCACCCTGTTTGTTCAAGTTGGAATAAAAGTATTTAAATCAGTTTCTTGTAATCTTCAGTTATTTATAGATAAAATGATTTACATGTTTGTGAACTATCTGCTATGGGCACAGTATTACTGAAAATTTTTCTTTGGGGATTACACTACCATCTAAACTTATTTTCTTGTTTTCCACATCATATTTAGGTCTCCTAAAGGAAATTACTTACTCTCCTATCTCTTTCCTTCTCCTTAAGATAAAATACCCATTTTTGTCTACACTTATTTAAGAGATAATGTAGTTTATCAGTTTGATTGTTAGGAACAAGAATTTGTGTTGGAGACCATATGGCAAAACAATCCTTTTTTCCCTTTGTGGTGAAAGAAATTCAGATTTTTATCTATAAATCCTACTCCAAACATTGATTATTTGGTCCCGAGTTGGCTTATTTCTATTAGAACTGGAGAGTTGCATAATGGTAAAGGTGGTGGAAGTAAATTAAAATTAGCTGTGAACATTTCCAGCTAATATAACCATACTTATTAAGTCAGATCTGAATATGGCCCATGGTTTTTACTCCCTGTGCTGAGATGAATTAATTTTATTTCTTTTATGTGTATAGTTGGCATATCTAATACAATGGAAGATTATGAACAAATATCATGTTATTTGACATGGGTTACAAATGAGTTGAAGGTTATTGTTTTTACCCATTTTTACCAGTCTTTTTCCAGAAGAAGGAAAATAAATGTTTTCTTAGTTCAGTTGATTTATACTCTATGTAAAAAATTTTAAATATGTTTGTCTGACTAGAAGCTGAGGAATATTCTGTTTTAGGCAGACATCAAAGATTTTTCTAGGCTATTCTTGTTTACAAAATACATTGAGCACTTCACCAACTGTAGAGTGCATCACCTGCTTGTAGACTTTCACCTGTGCAAAGAGATATTTCCCCTTTGTACCTGTGATTGTGTTTAATTCTGGTTAACCTTGTATATAAAGCTATTATATTAAGATTAGTAATGCATATTTAATATGCATGCTCTAAAATGAAAAAGAAAATTGAATTACAATGAATTTGTTACAAGGAATTTTGATTATCAGTTTCCTAGTTATGATGAATGCAATAGATAGTAGTGTTCAATCTTTATAGAATCCAAAGATATATTTTACAGCCCCCAAAATATTAGAAAATGTGGTTTAGACTTTAGACTTTTTTCTTTGTAATTGTTGTTTTGTGGTTATCTTGGAAACCAGTTAAAAAAAAAGAAATATATTTTCTCAGTTATGCATTCTGCTCTGTTAAATTTAATCCATTTGAAAAGGAGGCTACAAAAGGACAATTCTTATGCCTTTTAAAAAAGGGCAACTAACCAGAAGGAGAAAAAACTAGACTATCAGAAAATAGGTAATAAACCTGAATTGACAGAGAAATTAACACTTTATTTAAGATTTTTCTGTGTAAGACAGTGGCTGTGGGAGCCTATGTGGGAATCCGAAGGAGGAACATGGGCGGAAGGAGCAGAGATGAATTTGCTTCTTAGAGCTGCCTTGGTTGGTACCTTCTGCTAAAACTTTTTTGACTCCTTACAAGAAGAAGCTTTCACTTTTTTTTTTTTTTTTTTTTTTTTTTTTTTTTTTTTTTTTTTTTTTTTTTTTTTTTTTTTTTTTTTTTTAAGAAACAGTGTCTTCTCTTTTTATTGTCTACCCTGCAGTAGGAGGAATGTATAGACAGATCCTCAGAACTGGTTTGTTCATTTGTTTGTCCTCCAATAAGAAATAATCAATATTCAAACCTTTGAGCTGCTAATTCATTAGACTGCAGTTTGATCTTTCTTCACATAATATGCGGAAAAGAAGTGACTAATGAATTATGCTAATCCTGGGGAGACAGAAGCTAATTTAGAATACAGGATGCATAGCTTCTCATTCATATATTTTTACAATACTGTAAAGATTTGCTTTAATAGTTGAGGACTCCAACTCAGGAGAGCACCTCTGTTTCAAGATGGCAACTTGAGGACTTGCTTAAGTTTAAAAAAAGTGCTTAGGCATCTGGAGATTCAATGGTGCTAAACAGATGCCTCAGATAAAGCCCATGAGAGGGACATCCTGGCTCTGCATGGCTTGACCATCACATGATGAGATTTGTCATTCCTGACCCCAAAAGTGATAGCCACACTGCCTTAATTCTTGCAGACAGTGTGGGACATTTCAGCCATAACATGGTTGGGATATATATTTAACTATCAGTTAAAAATAGTCTGAATTGATAGGGAAATCCCTTTATTTCAGTCTTTACAGTTTCATTTGAGATTCAGGAGTTAACACATAAACAGGTAAAATACATTTTTAAAAAACCTTAAAAAATAATTTACCCTTAAAAAATAAGACATAAGCATGTCTCTTTGATCACCTAACCTTTCTGCTAACTATAAATCCTTCTCTTCCACGACTTGATAAAAAAACCTCAACTTCACCACTTCAAAATGAGGACATTCCTCCACAGGTGTGAGTGATATCTGGCCATGACCAAGAAACAAAGAAATTTCTTCTGGCTTGCAAATTATATCCAAAGATATAATTTTTTTAGTAACTGCTGCCTTAACTGACAATAAAAGTAGCAGTTTTATGTCTGTATGAAAGGATTTCACTAAAGGAATTCACAGTGTGCTTCTAGCCTCTAAAAGACCTCTGGTAAAACTCTCCAGGCAATATATATTCACAGCCAGAAAAGCTCTGTTTGGTATTTTTATCTTTCTAAGCCTGCTTTATTTTGACTGCTAATTATTTAGGGACCTTGGCTGTAAAGGCAGAGACAGACAAAAACTGTCTGTATGAAATTGTTGTAAATATGTTGTAAACGCATTAAAGTAGGTTTGGTTTTTGTGTGTGTGTGTGTTTTTGTTTGTTTGTTTTGGTTTTTTTTAATATCTGCGTATTTCTTATCCAGAATGTAGGATGCAGAGGTATAGTATAAATATTTTACTGATGCTCATTTGAAGGGCAATGCCTTATCATAGAGAAGTCAGTTGTGTGTAACATGGCCAGTCACTTTTACATGGATAAAATCAGTATTTGAGGCTGCATCATATATCCTGTGTATTTCAGAAACTATCTAGGGTCTTTTTTTCACTTGCTTTTATCCAAGCAACATTTTCTGCTAGTAAATATTAAACAGGAGATATTCCTTCCTGTCCTGTGGCTTTCTTCAGCCAGTTTTCACTCACCGAATTTCACAGCCTCTTACAAGATCCTCTTGGTTTCTCCTTTCAAATCTGTTTGGCTTTTCTCATCAAGTTTTTTTTTAATTATTTTCCTTCCCCTTCAGAGCAGGGTTAGTAAAAGGCTGAGATCACAGCCTGCAGCATGCAACCATGAGCTCCAGGCTGAAGGGCATTGGGCCTGGGCAACTTGCAGCTCTGTATGGCTTTCCAAAGCCATCAGGTCACACCTTAAAGAAAATGTCAGTTCAGAGTCTATCATAAAGCATAAATTTAAAAATGCAGGAATTGCAAAATTACGTGAGAGCAAATAATTGTAAAAAAGACCTCATACATGTATGGGGGTTGACTGCAAAATAACATTCACGAAGTTTAATGCAAAAGCAGAGCTGACCAAGATAAGAGTGCACTTAATCTTCTTTTCTCTGTTGGAGAAGTGTTTGTGCTTTTGAGGAAATACAATTCTTTGTCTTTTTTTTTTTTAGCATTTGCCTCACTGTTTAGGTGTTCAAATAGATATTGAAATATTTTGTTTAGAAAATTACTATTTGAGCTCAACAGACACTGAGGCCACAAGAAACCACTGCAATTTTCCAGCCTTGATGTGTTATATTGCATGCATTAAACCAGAGATGTTTTTACATTCATCTGGGGAGTGGAAGGCATCCTTCCAGTCCAAGAATGACCACTTTGAAGTTCAATAATTTGTACACAAGGAGAGGGTGCCCAAACATGGTCGAGCAGCATGATGCCCTCAGGGCAGCTGAATGCCTGGGGTGTTTGTCCTTGCACCCATCCCATGTGTGCCACCCCATACGAGTCCCTTGGGATGCTGTGCAGGCTCAGGGCCAACCACCATCCCTTGGGATCTGCCAGGTGCTGGCAGTTTAGCAGTGCCATGGCACCAGAATGCCCTGCCTTATGCAGAGCCCTGAGTACCTCCTGAAGAGGGAGGGTGAGCATCTGTGTGACCCCCCCTGAATGGGGGACAAACTGTCCAGGTCACTGTCTGCCTTTCCTGCCACCTCTCTGGCCATGTTGCTGGGACAGCTGGAACTCTTCTAGGGACAAGGTGAGGGTCCTGTAAGAACTGCAAGTAGAAAGATTTGACACAGATTGTCTGGATGGGGATGTGTTCCCAGTTCTCCTGTGACAGCTCTCTGCCACTGTTGTCTTCTCTTTGGGACAGATCTTGTTTCTGCTGTCTTCCCATTGGGACAGCTCTTGGTCTCTCTCACTTCACACTTCTGTGCCCACACTGCACATCGACGATATTTCTGGATTCTGCTCTTCTGCTTGGCCCTCTCTTTGCAGGGACTCTCTGCAAAGCAGATGATATCAGCAGCTTCTCTCAACTTAGTGATGTCGGCAAACTTAGTATACCTTTGAGTCCTGTGTCCAAGTCCTTCATGAAGGCACTGATGACCACTGGCCCTAAGACACAGCCCTGCAGAACCCCACTGGTGACTGATGTGACCCCACCAGCCTGATGTGACCCCATTCATTAACCCATTCACTGACCCCTTTGCACATGACCCGTGAGCCAGTTTCTCACCCATCATATGATGTGTTTATCCATCTGTGTGCTGGACATTTTGTCCAGAAGGATACTAGGAGAGACAGTATCAAAAGCTTTACTGAGATCAAAAAAGATTTCATCTCCTGGCTTCTCTTGGTCAGCTGGATGGAGAATCTTATCTTAAAAGGAAATTAAATTTGTCAGGTGGGATTTTCCCCTCATGAACCTGTGATGGCTGTGACCACATTGGCTTTCAGGTTCTTTTCAGTAACTTCCAAAATAATTTTCTCCATAATTTTAGCAGCCACTGCAGGGAGACTGACAGGCCTGTGGAGTCCAGGGTCATACTTCTTGCCCTTCTTGAAGACTAGGACAACATTTTCCAGCTTCCAATAAATTGGGACCTCTCCAGATTACCAAGACTCTTAAAAAATCATTGAAAATGATCTCATAGCCTCTCTTCCTAAGGAGCTATATCATAGCCAGATCTTTTCCATATATTTTTTTTAGGTTTATCTGTGTACTTCAAGAAGTGTAATTTCAAGTGTGTGATTGTAACAGATCCTGGACATTGTAATCCACCTTTCTTCAAAAACATGTAGTTTACTTACTAACAGACAGTCCATTCCTCCAGAGTCATAATTCAATAACTATTTAAGGAGGTGGCTGGTTAAAACTTGACTTGATTATAACCTAAACAAAATGTACTGAAAAAACATGCTTAATGTCTGTCACTGACAGGTACTCTTCTTCCTTTTTTTTTGCAGGCCATTTAATGGTTCAGTAGAAAAATTAGTGTACAATGTCTTCCCTCAGCATCCTCATCACTCCACTTGCTTTTTCACAGTCCTGGACACCAGCTGAGCCCTTTCACCTGCCCCATCATCTCCTATCTGACAGCAAAGCCAGCTTACAAAGTTTCATCTTGAGGCTCACCATCTTCTTAATTGCTCTGATACAGCTGTTCATAGGGTTGGACTGTGCACCAGGCCTGTGAAATTACTCAAATAAACATAGTCTCCATTTTTAAAAAATTATTCTAAAGGGTTTTTTTTTAGTCAAAATCTGCTAAAATATAAAAATAATTCTCAAATGACATTTTTTTAAACTCCAAGCTGTACCTCCTTGCTCAATCCCTCTTCTACCAGCCTCCCATGGGGCCAGAAGACAAAGAGAACATTTATAGATGAAAAGCATCTTCACTTGCTTACCCACACTAAATTTCATTGCTCCATTTCTTTCCTACATTAGTAAATGGGACAATTAAAAGAAAAAAAACCCAACAAAACAAAACAGAAGACCAAAAGCCTGTGGGTGAGATCCAAACCATCAGCCACGTTGGTTCCAGTTTGTTAGCTCTTGCTTGTGCTGAATGTGCTTTCCCTGAGCACATGTATAGGGGTACAGCATCATACCACACATGGACATCACACCATGCCTGGTCCTGGCCCCCATGACTGGGATGCCTTCCACAGCAGCCCCCCATCCCTTCCAGGAGAGATTTGTACTGGATGGAAAAGTGCAGATGACATCCTTACCAGTGCTGTGGTTCCTATAAATGAAAATTATTATGTTTTCTGTGACACTGTGGGTAGATGTGTCTCTCCTATTGTGAATAGGGGTGTTTCAGCACAGACTTATAATGAATGTCTAGCTGTCTGTAACTCTGTCTCCATGTCATGATTTCTCTCTTTCTCTGATGGAGTGTAATTTCACTGCTCTGTTTACACTGTTACAGTCTCAATTTTATGTCTGTTTTCTAAAAGTGCTTGAATTAGGCTATTTGACATTTCCTTGTGATAATGTGCTCTCATCTAGAGAGAATATTGTTTTGGAGGAGATATTAATATTGCTGGTAAGTAGGAGAACAGAGCAAGGTTGACAGGGAAATATTGTAAACAGCAAGCAGATTTCTGAAGGGGAAGCTTTTATCTGTAGAAGGCACGAGTCATCCATGATGTCTGAGTAAAAAGGGTTATTATTATTAATGGTAATTAATTGCAACATGGTTATTGGTTATTATTTTATGTTGCTGTAGGCTCCGTGGAAGGTGCCACATGAAGATGCAGCAGCTATCCAAGGCACTTGTAAGCTGCAGTGGGCTTGCTTGGGATTTACAGCATTGGACCTAATGCAAATACATCCAGGAACCCAAATTTCAGCCACCTCTCCTCAGAAATTAAGAACTTTAAGATAACTCCAGAGTTGTCCTAAAAGGAGATACACTGCAATAGCAGGGGGGAAAAAGGATTGTGTGAAAACAGCAAATGATGCTGCAGGATTCTTTTCTATCTGTGTTCCTTTCTCCCCCTTTTCTAGGTGATGTCATGTCCTTTGGAACATTCTGCTTTAAATTAGCTTGTAAAATCTGCAGAGGTAGGAAACCTGCCCAGTTTGTGCATGTCCCAGCAGGGAGTCCCCTTCCTTCCAACACCACCAAGTGTGAAGCATCATTCAGACAGACTTTCCTGTGTGCAGGATTGTGTCCAAAAATATTTTAATTCCCAGGCAGGGGATTTTACTGATTAAAAAAGTTTAATTGTGAGGATGGACCACAATTAGCAGATGTGCAATACACTCAAAAGTCAGAATTGCTGTTATGTATAGAACAGGAGTGGTATGTTTTTGTACAATTTTAATTGTTTTGGGAATATTTATAGCTGAGCTAATTTCTTTTGAGCTCTTTCTCATGTTCCTGGAGCACAAGAGAAAGCTGACTCTATGAAAACTTTGAGCAGTGTTTTACCATGTGAGATCTAGGTTAAGTTCAAAAAACGTGGAAACTTGTTGACTTACAGGGATTTCTATTTATTTTATAGCAGATCTGGAACTAGTTTGAAATTGTCATTGCTTTGTCAGGGAAAAATAAACTTTAAATATAAGCAAAGTCAATCACAGTTCAACATTTGCATTTTTACCGTTGAATGTGTTTACCTGAATTATCATCTTCTAGCAGACATCTCTGCTTTGCTTTGATCTTGCTCTTTTAAACCCCCCGCCCCCACACACACGTATGACAATTTCTGTAAGGCTCATCAATTAATATAAAGTGCAGGACTTATAATTTTTATTTTAATTTTAATGTCCTGTAGTTTAGAAATAAAAAATAATGAAGTGTTTTAAAGGATCCTTAGATTTTACTCCCCAGTACAGCAGCAGCAGATGTGTGGTGAATGTTAAGGATGATGGCAAAATGGAATAGATTTCCTATCTAGCAGGAAGATTTATAGGTTAGGTAAGATACCAAGTGACAAACCAATTGTGCAGTTGAGCTAATAGTAATGGAACATTCTGTGAAGTTTGTGAGCTGTTATTACAAATGCTTGTGTAAATATATTGTGTTTAGTTCACTGTTACCTCTTCAAATTGTGTTTATGAAACTCTCCAAAATACAGTCTCTGCTTCCTTGTTTGAATTGATTGAACCAGCTTTTTCCATTTATATAAATATATTTCCTGTTTTGTCAGAAAACAAGAGAAAATCAGTTTCTCGTGTGAAACACGAATGGGCCAGAGGAAGGAGTTGCATTGGCAAAATGGAAGTGTGCAATCATCAATAAAACAAAGTTTGCAGTTAATTAATTAACTAATTTCCCGTTTTGGAATACTTGGCTCGTTTGAAGGGTCATTGTAACACTGATGGTTAGTGTATGAGTACTTCAGAATTAACAGCTAATCCCCACATTTATGCCTCTTCTGTTATGAAATATTAGAGGTTAGCATAAAACTAAAATAAGTACATGAAATTGTCCAATATGTACTCACAGTAACAAGTACATGTATAATTTTTAACATGCATTAGTAACAAAGATAGTCCAATTTTCCATCATTGATACCACAAGAACATTTGTCTGATGCTTTTGTGGAAGTTGCTATCTCTAGCTGGACTAAAGGCATTCAAGCACTCAGTTAATTTAGGGGAGTAGTGTTGTTTTTTTCATGCAGTAGCTCCACTAGAATCTACAGCTAAATTACCGGGATCAGAGCTCAGACCACTAGTAGGCAACTGACAGTCCTTAAAGAACAAAACATTTAATCATATTAACTTCATAGATGGCTTTTAAATTTGCAACCCATCAGATGTCAGCAAAGGTATACCAAGTGTGGGGATCATTTGCAAAACAAAGGCATAATTCTCAGCAATAATTCTTCCTATGCCAAGGTAGGCATCTGAAATAGGCCATATGAATCATGCTCTGGAAGTGTCTGTTAATAACCAGTGCGGCCTGGGGTGATGAGCTCCTCCCTCCCTGCGGATGTCTGGCACTGCCGAGGCGCCTCTCTGGGGTGACTGACTGTACCAGACTACCTGACATGGCTGTGAAGTGTTCAAAAGTGGGATTCATTCCCCTGAGCTCCAGCTTAAATCCAGAAGGCAGACCATCACAGTCAGCAGGAAAAAACAAGGCTCTCCAGACTGCAATTTGCCATCCCCAAAATTGCCTCTTCTGCCACTGTACCTGGGGAAATCACACTGGAAAGACATCCCTCTTCAAATGCTTCCTTAGAGCCACATAAACCATTTTCATTGTATTATGGAAGTGGATTTTTCTAGTCCGCTGCAACTAAAAAAATATATTTCTGGGATTGTTTTAGTTTTTCCTTGAATGACAACATTCTGTGTGATTACAATAACACATCTGCTCATAAAATGGGCCTTCAAGACTCTGCTGTGAAGAACTGAGGGTATGGATATTTGTTCAAAGGGACTGACTTGCATCCGACAGTTTACTAATAGGGCACAGCTGTTTTACGTGTTCATGATTCCTTCTGCAACTCTCCACAAAGGAGTGGGAGATACAGCACGTATAGCTAAAACACTTCTCACTTGTTTGTTTCCAGCAATAAAAAACTCCAAAAGCCTCAAATGATAGTTTTCAAGATAAACCCTGCAAATAGCAGTGAATACTCTGGTAAAGATTGAAGATAGTTATATACATAGCCTCATGGAAATGAGTGCTTTTATTTCCTACCATCATTTATATCATATTTTTGCAAAGGCCATGGAACACAACTTCAATTGCATGAACATATGCACTATCACTCAGGCAATGATTTCCAAAGATGAACAAAGACAGGAATGATTCTGCTGTTTTAGCACAAATCCGTTTTGGACATTGTTTCAATCCTTAACTTTCAGAAGAAATTGTGAACCAGCTAGACAAAATACTACACTCTTCCCTAAGGAAGGGAAGTCATTAAGGGCAATCACACACTGTTGAGCACAGTCTAAGTACCTAGATAAAGAGGAAATATTTTGTTAGCTTCGATGTAGCAATATAAATGATTGTAAACATGGAATTCTCTTTCATATGTGTGATGGTTCAGACCTGGCTCACTGCCAAATGCCCAAACTCACAGTAACAACCCCTTCCCCTTCCCTTCTTCCCATAGGGCAAATGAAAAAACTATAAAAATGGGAGAACCCGAAATCAACCGAATTATATAAAAATATATATATTTGCATATATTACAGTAATATACAATTAGAATACTATGTACACCACAAAGGGATCCCAAACACCCCCAAAGGAAAAGAAAAGGGGAAAAAGGGACAAAAAGGGACAAAAGAGAACAGATATGTGCAATCGAACTCAAGAACTAGCAAAATAAAGAGAGAACTAGCAAAATAAAATCTCACCACATCCCTCAGAAAAACAGGATCGGCAGACATGGCCAGCACTCTCTAACCTCCCACATGGTAAGACCAGCGGTCACTGCAGGCCTCAGCCTCTGGATAAGCAAGACCAATGCAGGGATCCACTGCTCCTGAACCTCACTGGAAGAGAAGAGAGCGAGGCCTCTAATCTCCATCTTATTTATACCCTGGTTTATGTAAAAATCGTATGGAATACTGGGAACATGGCCCCACTTCCGTGGTTACAAGCTGGTTACCAGGAAGGCCTAGACTAAAACCATCACAATATGTGAGATACTTAAATAATGTGCCTCTTAAAAGTTCATTGTTGAATGAGGTAATGACCTAGTTGTTTTTGTTTTGTGTTGTAGATGGAGTAGTCATAAAAAGAGCTGGATCAACAGTTTTGGAATTGAAGCTTTCTGGAGAAATATAACAAAGGGTCATATTGTTGATATGATTTTTCTTCACAGCAGGTTGAAATTTGCTTTCCCACCATTTGGAAATGAAGACTTGAGTGTTCTCTTGATTCAATCACTTGTCAAAGAATTAGATAAAAAAGATAAAAAATCATGTGTTTTTGGACATCATTAAAATTGAGTGTTGAGAGGGGTGTTTGTTTCTTCAATTGCACAATTTATTTATTTCTCCATCTAATGTGTTTTTTGAACATATTAAAGAGTATTAGCATTGTCATTTGTTTAAAATAAGAATATTCAAATATTTTTTAATAAATCCTTGATGGAGGAAATGTTCCATAATATTTCAACAGATCCATACTTTTCCTAGTTCCTTCATAAACACTGAAAATGTGAAGATGCCAAACAGAAACTGGTACACTTTAACATCTCCAATCATTTGTGTCGGTTAGTGTTTAAGCCTATTAAAATCAAAAGTGGTATTTTTACCTACAAACCTCTTTGCTCTCTTGCCTAAATATGGATGTGGCAATACTTACATGCAAAGGAAACCTGGTATCGCATGAATTGCATGCAGCTTTGCATATTATAGGAAACTGGAAATCCATCTCTGCCTGGATTTCTCTATGTCTTTGCCAGAGCACAAGTGGTATTACTTTACTTTCTCCTGTTTTTTTTTTTTCATTCAGTTATTTACATATTCAGGTGATCTTCATGAGCTAACTAACAGTAATCAAGTAGTTGGCAAAAAAAATGTGTGCTCCTATCACTTTAACTATCTTGAAGTGAGACATTCAATTTAAGCAAACTGTTAAGTTGGCTGTGTAGCACCCAGGTGATACATGATCCCATCTCTTTGAACCTTGACTTCTGGGGGTGCCTCTCTCTAACTGATAATGCCTAACTCTTAGACAACCAAAATCAGTAGATTTATCCCAATATAAGAGTCTAAACTCTATTAACTATGTCAGCAAATGTGCAAATGTGAGGATGTTACTTGAACTCTGAAATTTAAAAAAAAATAGTGCATAACTTATTTCCAGTTCCAAAACCTGAGTTTGTATAACATAAGTCCACACGTAAATATACACACATGCTTTTGCTGACATTTATGCACTTGTGTACGAACTTATCATTTAATAATACCTACATGTACACACACAGACAGATGTAGGGGCATGTAATGAAAAACCTAACAGGTTTTTCTTAGAATGATAAGCATAGGGCCTTAAAATGATTCTTTAAAATGATAAGCATAGGACCCTGTTAACTATTACTGGAATTTCCTTCATTTTCCCTTCCAAAGTATGTAGTGTGTAGCAAAGTGGCTTATATCCACTTGATATGTGACCAGATAAACAATTCACTCAGCTGGAATGAATAATAAAAAATAATAAAAAAATAATAACAAAAACGTTGTTTTGGGTTTTCTTGCTTATTTCTCCTGAGGATATAGAATACCAATATGGTACTTTGTGTATTTTTTTTCCTTTTGTTTTACTGGGTGTTCAAGGAAATCCTAGGAGCAGAAAGTATCTCCAAACATCCCTTGTGAAAGACTTGAGCTCAGGCTGATGGCTACAGCTGGGTCTGATCCAGTGAAACATGGCTTCACTTCAACCCCTGCTCAGCAAGCTGGTGTTACACTACTGGCTTGCTGCTCATAGATATCTTCTTATGGCATAATGGAGCCAAATATGGAATAATTTCTTTCTTCATTGGGTTAATTAATCTGTGTTGTCCTCATTGGTGTCAAAGCCTAAGTTTATTCAAATTATCTCTGTTCTGCACCCACTGTCCTCACTCGCATGTGTTAGTGGTCTCTTCTCCTATGGCTTCATTAGTGCTATACAAAGTGCAATTTGAGTGCAAAAACCTCTCATTCTGATTTCAAAGCAAGTGACATTTACTCTACATGGAGGTAACTGTCAAAGAGAAATTATTGTTTCAGTGCTAAATTGCAATTATAAATGTTGTTGATTTCCCCTACTTTCCTTTCTCGCTTAGGATTTTGGGAGAAGAGAGAGTTGGAAAATGATGCCTCATCAAATTCAAATTTTTCACAAGAGAGCACATGAAGTCTAATGGTGTCAACATCTCAAAGGAAACCTCGGTTGTGTTAACTCTGCTACACAAAGGTGTAAAGAAGGTATAGGAGCTGGCACATGTCAGAGAAGTGCAAACTGACAAAACCCAAGAAAATGAAGGACTAGAAAGAGAAAAATGATAAATTAGTAAGGATACATTGGATAGGTTCATAGACAGTAGGTTCAGCACAGACTGATGGAGGTTATTTCTCACAGCCTGTGCTTTGCTATGATGCGTCATACTGAGGAGTATTGTGTAAGTTAAAAATACCTTTCAATTATGGGGAAAATTCACTGGGGAGAAAAAAAAATTCCCCCCACTCTATTATACACAAAGATGTAACCTCTTGTTCAGGATATTCCTCAACCACAAGATGCTGATAAACAGTTAGTACACATTTGCCCATTTCTTATGCTGTTTCCAATATACTGCTACTGACCTTGGTTGGGGATAGGATAAAAGCCCAGATATGACATACTTGAAACTCTTGTCATGTCCTTAAGGCACAAAGTGAGTTCAGAAGTCACCAGAGACACCACATATCTGGAAAGTCTTGTGTAAGTACAGTAGTAGTGAGGCAGAAAACAAAGGGAAGGTTTGATTCACTGTTCAGGGGAAACATACATTAATGACACTCCAGCAGAAGAGTTTAATTTGGTTTTCAGTCATTAGTTGCCTGAAATCGGTTGTCATGGTTATTCTAGCTACTGTAGGGAAAGAGCAGGTTAGGGAATATTTAAGTTAATTTACCTCCCAAATGAAAACAGGCTGAGAAGGCTGGGGTTGTTCATACTGGAGAAGAAAAGGCTTTGGTGAGACCTTAGACCCCTTCTAGTATCTAAAGGGGCAACAAGAGCTGAAGAGGGACCTGACAAAGGTAGGGAGTGATAGGACAAGATAAAATGGAATCAAACTGATTTAGATTAGATATTTGAAAGAAATTCTTTACTGTCTTAACTGTGGGGGTGGTGAGGCACTTGCACAGCTTGCCCAGAGAAGCTGTGAATGCCCCATCGCTGGGAGTGTTCAAGGCCAGGTTGGATGGGGCTTTGAGCAACCTGGTCTAGTTGAACATGTCTCTGCCCATACATGGGGGTAGCAAGTAGATGGTCTTTTATGTCCCTTCTGACCCAAACTATTCTATGACTCTAACTGTTTTTAAGTCACCAAGGTTGATGAATTTCACCTTTGAGGTAGTAGACAGCTGGCTGAAACAATTTATCTGTGATCTTGGAGGAGTCAAGGAGGACAGGCATTGATGACTTCTATCCAGTTCAGATATCAACATTTGCCATTTCTCATTAATGAAACCTTTAAAGTAGAGTAGGTACTGTGGTGTCACTGCAGGATCCAGAAGGAGACAAAATTGGGTACACAGAGAGAACTTAAGCTTTCAAAACCCCAACAGAAATGTGGAGGGAGCGGAAGTGGACATCACAGAGGCTGCTTTTTTTAATAGTCCTTTTTAAAGTTTGTTCATGTTTCTGCTTTCCTCCCTCTAATGAATTTGCCTCCCTCCATTACTCATCCTGCTGAATTTCTGTGTTGAGTTCAAGGTATAGCATCCATGAATCACCATGAGAGATATGGAAAAAAAGTTTTTATTTTTTTATCAGCATGGTGACAAATGTAGAATAATGTCAATAAACAATTAAAGAACTGTACAAAACTGAGAATAACAACAACAACAACAATAATAATAATAAAAATAGAAGGGACTACCATTTGTTTTTTCAGCACAGTCAATTCCAATGTGATTAGATATATATGATTTCTTGCTCTTTCAATATTAATTGGGCCAAAGATTGAATTCTGTACATTGCATGCTGTGATTTAGGAGCTGAGATGAACATGGAACGGTGTTAGGCATTGAGTCTGTGTACTGACATGCAAAGCCACTTACACAGCCTGCTTCTTTTAAATAAAATCAACATTGACAGTGGGAGTATTGGCATATTGGCAGTTTATAAGTAAACTATTCTACATTTGCTGTCAGCAGGCAAAAATATAAAGATCCAACTGATGTGAGATGTGGTTAAACTGCAGCTCTGTGCTATTAAACAAAACTTTTTCATCAATCTTAAGTCTGGCTGCAGTTGTTTTAATATGAATAAGCAAATTCAAGTCTTACCTTCTTAATGTTTAGGCTGAAGGAAGCACCATTTTTTCTCAGCATTTTGCTATGCAAATTGCACAGGAACATTTCCATGACATTAGGTAATTCAGTATCAGATTTATTTGCAGTTCCAAGTGGAATGGTGGCGTTTAAGCTGAATGCAATTCTGAAAATCAGCACTAATCCTCTGTTGGGTTTACAGTTTCCTGCATGCTCTAAGTAATCAAACAGTTTTGCAAATGTACTCTTCAAAGAGTACATCCAGAATGCCACCTCATTAAATATCTTCTTGGTGTTTGTTACATTTCCCACTTGAAATTGCTACATTTAGTTTTGAAATGACCTCTTGTAGCAGTGAAATTTTATTGACTCTTCAACCCAATGTCACACAGATGAAATTACAGTGAAAAGGGAAATAAAAAAATGCATGTTTTTTTTCTTTGCGCATTTTTGGATATTGGTGGCATTGCCTTCATCCTCCTAGGGTGATGATTGGTGTTGTAGGTCCATACACATTTCTCTTCTGGCTTTCTGTTAAGTAACAGGGGACTAATTTTGCCCTCAAATACTGTATGCATACATTTAAGGTCCAAATTTTGTACTTTTTGCCTTTTTGCTTTCTACTGTGCAATATCCATTACAAATCTGAAGCCAGATTTACCTAGCCCGTGAATTATTCCCAAGCAAGAAGGTTTAAATGAGTTCCCATGTAAAATGCTCTGAAGATACTTGATGTATTACAGTAACAGTTCAGTCCTTGTTGTTCTCACTTCTAAAGTGGAAGCAAGACTCAGCAGCCTTTTAGCCAGCACAGTTGATTCCTTGCTTAGCACTGTGTTCCCATTAGCTCAAGTGTTTGGAGGTCAGAGAAAAGACTTGCAGTTAATGGTGAGTAGGATGGTTGTCCATGGGCAGATTTTCCTCTTTTCTGGATGGCTACCTGCAGTTTTTCTGATACCAACACTTCCTTGTATGGAAATGTAGCTGGACCTGCAGCTAAATGCACCTTGCCCAGTGCACCATTAGTTCCACTCTATTAATTTAGGGGAAGAAAGCAAAGTTGTCAGGACTGATATCCACTGGAAGTGTAAGCTGCTTCACTCCTCTCCGATGGTCACTGAGCAGAGTTTAGCTCTGAACTTTCTGTAAAGAAACAATGCCACAGGTACCTTGTTTCCACTATTGCCACCATGCAGGTTTGAGCACTTTTTCCAGAACAGTTCAGAACACTGAAATAAATTCACAGCTCTCAAAGCCATTTATTCCATAAACAGTGATGAACATGTTATGGTCATATGTTGTGTGGCCCAAACGTTTAAAAAAATTATTTAAAATTAAGTACTGTGTGCTATTTTAATTCTGCTATTGGTATAGGATGGTGCTGCACAGACTTCTAGACTTTAGCCATCACCATAATACCCAGATTAAAATAGATCAAGATCAAAAAGAGGAGCCTCTTCATCAGCTTAACTTTCTGAAAGGCCTAGAAATGGCAATTTAAAATAACTGAAATATTTTTATTAGAAGTCCAACCAAAGAGATATGTTTAAGCAACACAAACTCTTCATTTTATTAGAAAATTGAAAAGATATATATATTAATTACATCAAATGTTAAGTTGTATTAGTGGAAAAAGTGTTCTGAACAGACGCAAGAACATGGCATGAAAAATGATCAGGGACTGTTACGCACTCACAGAGAACTAATCTCACAAATCCATTTTATAATCTTTCTTTTGAGCAATATAAACAAAGATTTTGTCTGCAAAGGATCTACAGGATTTCTAAAAGGCTAAATTCTGTATTTATAATATGATACAAAATAACAATAAAAGTACAAGTACATTGAAACTGGCTTAAGATTTTTTTTCATTGAATTTTATCTTTTCTAATATATTGCTGAGAATAAAAAACAAGGAGTAAAAAGTTTTGAGGAAACAGTAATTTGATAGAGAAGATGCAGATAGATAGTTCTCTAAGAAACCTTTAGAGAATTAAATATAACCAATGTTTCATAAAACCAAACCGGTTTTTAAGTTTAAAATGTAATTTAAAAATATTACAAAGTAGAAACGTGATGCTTTGGGTACTGATCATAGCTTTTCCCCGTTGCTTTCCATTGCAAAATTGTGATTGACTGTAAATTGGCCTGTTTCTGAAGTTTATATGCTTAGAATGAAAAAATGTCATTAACTTATTTGTCTGTTGTGGTCCGTGGTGGCAAAAGCAAGCAAAAAGTGAGAGGAAATTTAATAGAAGAGCTGCATTTCCAGTATATGGTGCAATAAGGAAATAATGAGAGGGACCAGATACAAGTTGCTGAGAGTCAGATTTTGGTGGTGCCTCCTTTCAAGGATTGTTCTTATCCCATGTGCTGTCCAAAAGCAGAACTGTCCTTGTCCCCAAAGCAGTGCAAACTGCATACCTCACTATGCAGTTTTCCCACAATTACTGTTTTCAGAACATTCCACAATGCAGATAAAGACAGTTTTCTTTTTGTTGCTAACATATGTTGTTTCCAAAGCACCCAGAATTGTAGATTCCCAATAATCAGTAATTCATCTTTTATGGAATGCAGCTAAAATACATCATCTGCAAAACAAAACGAAACAAACAAACATAAAACCAAGTTAGCATTAACTCTTTATTACAAAATACTAAGATACACTAAGATATTCAGATACTAAGAAATGCAAAAGAAAAAAGATCAGGTCTAAGATGTGGAAAACATTAGCTAATGGTTGCGACAATCACATTTTTTCGTATGTACTTACTTATACTGATACTTTAAAAATAGATGTACAAAAGAGGGTGGAAGTGAACTACGTTTTCACACTTTTTTGTTTTTTGTTTTTTAGAGCAAAAAGATGAGAATCCAGAATGGCAAACTTTGACCCTGGTGCCATCCACTGAATTCTCCACTTAATTTTTTATTCAGAAATTAATTTAATTGAAATATGTTTTTGAATGGGAAATGTCTACGTGAAATTATATAGTAGCTTTTGGAGAACTAACGGCCTCTCACTGCATTTGTGGAACATCGTGCAATTCTCAGCACAGATCAAGTACATTGATTTGGACTTTCTTAGCAGCTCTGTAGCAGGAGGTAGGCCGTGGTCAGGCCTGCAGGCAGCACAACTCATAGGCCCAGCAGAATGTTTCTCTCTGAGGCTGCTTCATGGAGCAGAGCTACCTCAGTATTAGTGAAACTTTCTTAATGTTGTACCTGAGACAACCTGCTGAAAGTTCAAGGGGATAATTATGGTCCTCTTCAAGTCCAGTTAAAATTGGTTTCTTCTTGGAACTGCTTTGAGATTATTCCATCTTACTGACGTGGGGGCCAGTCTTTGCTGGCTACCCAACATTGTACATCACATCCATCAATCCCACAGGAAAAGGAGGCAAGAAGAACTTCCCTCTGATCCAGAGAGTGAAAGTGAAACCTGTTTTCTCTTGATCTTCCATTCTTTCACACCATGTTGATAGTCCTGTAATTTATTTTTTCTAACTTCTTTTTAGGACTTGGAAGCTCTCCAGTGGCAGGGTTTTACTCTTCCCACCTTACACAGCTTTGATGCAGGTTTATACCATCTTTAGCATTTTGGGTATTTTTGTCTTAGGAGGGAAAGAAAACAAAATTCACGGCCCTAAAACTGGATGACTTTCTGACTAGCTTTACACAGCTCACGTGAAGCATAGAGAATAGGTAGGCAGTGTAGGACTTGTCTTGGAATTGTCCAAATGGTCTCAGTTAGACAGCAGAATGTATTTCTTCTTTAGAGATTGTCCCACCATACTTCAAGTAAAGAGCTGGAAAACATAATTGAGCCAAAACTTTTTAATTTATGAGGAGCCACAACCGTTGTGTGATTTTCATCTGAAATAAAAAATCAATGTAGTTGGGTATCTGAAAATGTCAGTGAGCGCAGCCTAAGCTCCTTGCTCATTACAGAACATAAAACCAGCTAAGGCCTTATTGGTTTTGAGTTTAATTCTATGGCAAACTGACAACAATTTTCACTTTCTAACACCTGTCTCCTGTAAAATAACAGTTCTCATCCTTACACAGTGTATACTTGCAAACATCATTTATACCAGGCTTTGGAAAGCATTTAATTCTGAGCAGTTGTTAGAATGCCATTACAGATTGTATTTGAATTTATACATTACAAAAAGAGTAATTATGTTAATGTAAAATAATGATGATGATGATGATGATAATGATGGTGATAAGATCAAGTAGCAGATGTGTGAACATAAATGCTTGCTCCTTTATTTTTAAACAACAGATGAGCTAAATGGAAGCTTTAGTATCTTTTGGGGATCATTTTGTTAACTCAATATAAATAATTCTTTATATTTTATTGTCCATTTGAAGATACAATATATCACAGTCAGATGTCCTTCAGAGTGCTGATACTATAGCAGTACTGATATCATCACTTTATTGGTAATGAGAAACCTGTTAGGTAAGATGTCTTAAATGCAAAAGCAAGAGAATGTTTAAAAGTTAGTGGGTCTCATCAAGCCTTGTAGGTACTTACCTTGTTTGTTCTCAAGTCTACTGAAGCACAGTAGACTTCAATCTTTTAATATTTAAAGAGGGCTTGTAAAAAATGTGGCAGACTTTCTAGTAGGCACTGTATTGATAGGATGGGGGAAATGGTTTTAAGCTACAAAAAGATGGGTTCCAGACTAAACATAAGGGAGACATTTTTTTTTATGATGAGGGTGATAAGTCCTTGGCATAGGTTGCCCAGAGAGGTGGTAGGTGCCCCATCCCTGGAAACATTCAAGGTCAGATTGGATGGGGCTTTGAGCAGCCTTATCAAATGTCAAATGTCCCTGGTCGTTGCAGGGAAGTTGGACTGGATGACCTTTAAAAGTCCAAAATGTTCTATGATCTGCAGCCTCTTGAGCTTTCTCAGCTTTGCCCATCTCATGAAATCTTCAAGAAGGTATAGGCTGGACTGGACATGACACTCCACAGTGCATGGACATGATGCAAAAGCCAGCAGAGGAGTCAGATGTAACTCCCATCTGTTCTTTGCTATATTCTCTTTGGTAATTCAATGGGATCATAGGAAACACAGGCTTACGTCACACCTTTACCTTACTGAGCTTTATCCCTTCTGGCAGCCACCTGGGCATGCCCTAACCACATGATGCCCCAGAGTGGGAGACCCCCTCAAGCCCACAGCATCTGTCCTCTGTATAAAGTACTTCTGTTTTTCTGGGCTGGGAAGGGAGAGGCTGTGGGTTGGGCAGTAGATGATGAAGAAGGAAGGGCTCAACAGTGAAATGTATGTCAGAGGTGAGGTCAAATCTCAGCTGCTTCATATAAAACATCCAAATGTTATAAGAGAAGAGAAGGGAAGAGGTAGGGCACAACCAGGGCCTTTCTATATATAATATAGGAAGAAAATTCACATTGTTTGGCACCAGCTGTGCTAGGCATAGCTCAAAGTCAAGCTTTGCATGCTGAAACCCAAAACCACTTTTGAGGTGTAGATTCATGGGATGGCTGCATCACAGTAAGTCAGAGTAATAGATGGTACCTGTTGCTTTAATAAAAAAACACAGAGGAAATTGTAGAAAACAGCAGGAACAGGCTCTTGAACAGGGTAAGTAGGTCTTCTGTCATGAACCTTCCTCAACAGTTTATCTCCATGATATGGAGGAAAAGCAGTGTTTCAGTCCAGGCTGTGATGGATAGATCTCATCATGGCTAGGCTTCGCGAATGAAAATTTGGGAGGGACTCTGCCCACACTTGCTACAAGCACGCTGATGGCTAAGAAGGCCAATGTGAGATAGACAAGTCCGGTTGCAAAAGGCACAGCAGAAAGACTCCCTAGGTGATATCAATGGTATTGACAAGACACGATTCTTTCTGTGTTGTCTTTTGGCCTCGAGAGTGATCCTGTGTGTTCTCAAAAGAAGCAGCAGCGTTATAGAAAAGTGTGTCTCCAGGCCTCCCAATTGGAGACCTGAGCAGACCAATGGTGATGATCAATATGGCCAAGGCTGAGAGATTGTTTCAGGGAGTCCTTGTATCTCCTCTTTGGGGCTC